>JAMAHW010000130.1:0-70456 GCA_023627715.1 Periconia sp. R9002
GGGGGGGGTTGGAGTACTTAGTTACGAGAACTTCTCATCATCATCCTTTGCGTTCCTCTGTATATATAGTGTGCATGATTAGAAAGAAGGGGGGGAGGAGGGGGTTTGGTTTGGGCATTGTGCTTGAACAGCGTTTGTCAAGTTGCGAAGAGAGGCGTCAGGTGTGCGGCGTGCGTGTGATGTGTATAGTCGCGCGTTGTGTGGGTGGGAGACGGGGGTGGGGATGGATGTAGAGATGAATGCATAATGTCACGGACAATGATTTCTGTGCTGCATTGTTGAAGAGACGGGAAGTAAGAGGAGAGGAAAGGGGGGAAACCAACGTTGTCGAAACTACAAACTGAGACAATCGGAACAAAGAGATGGAGGACGTTCGGTTCAAGGGCGTCTTGAGTTCGACCCCCGACGTATGTATCAATATGCCTGGTGTGACTGATGTATGTAAGTCTGCCGTTTCAACGCTACACGACCTATTCTCAATGGGCAAATGAAGAGAGACAACGCTCGAGATAAGACAGGAAGATGATAAGCCTTAATACAAGCCTATTGCAATAATAATTTATTAGCAATTCGACGAGCTAAACTCCGGCACGAAAAGTAGTTTTTTTCCTCCCGTGATAATATCCCCTAACAATCGAGGCTCCACTGCAACAGTCTCGATAATACTGACAGTTTCTGTTCAGTAGCCTTCCTTCAGTCTGAAAAAGGACGTTTCCATCGCCCGAGCGCAATGTACAAGCCACCACGAAAATCTTGAGAGGGTTGGATGCTTTTTGTGGTGTAATGCTTTCAATACTCTTTTTGTGCTCTCTTTTTGTGCTCTCTTTTTGTGTGTTGCTATTACTGGATTGATTCATAGAATTTGGTGATTGTGTATGATCCACTGACAAGGGAACATTGAGTAGTCGCTCTACTCTTATCCAAAACGATCCTCTGTTAAAAAAACGTTAGTTCCAGTCGTTGAATGACTACGCTAGAAATCCACATACGCAATTTCTGAAGCTCCTCAAGGATGGGCTGGAGAGCCTCGTCCTCGAATTTCGGCGCAAGAGAGGGAATCAACGTCTTGGCTTCATCGGCCGAATCGGGTCCCAGCGATCCTAATGCACAGTGAGATGTGTTGTCCTGCAGATTCAGGAAGCCGTTTCCCACATACCCAGCATAGCGCGCTCGACGGGGTTGATCTGCGGGTTGGCATCAAAGATACCGCCGACAGCGTGTAGGTTGTCATTCTGCTTGTAGCGCGCAAAAACCTCGATATATTCCACAAACGCCTGAATGGACCTGTTCACACACGTATAAGCATACGTTCATCTCCAATGTGTGGTGGAGGGTGCTTCTCGCAACGTACTGTGACTCGTTGTGCACCCGGTCGCCGCCCAGAGGATTCGTTCCCGGGTCACGCTTCCTCCTCGCAGCATGGATGGCGGTGACGACAGCGCGCGCTTCGGAAATGGAGAGTGGGTGCTCGCCTTCGAAATCACCGAGCTTGGGGTCGGCGCCTAGCTCCTCCTCCTGCTGCGCGGGCGGCTTCGGACGCGAGACCATTTTTGGGGCTCGAAACGTGGGCGGCTCGGCGGCCGGGCGAGGGGGCGCTTCTCGAGTATCTTCGTCCATGGTGAAGAATGGGTTATGGCGGTGGTGACAAAGGCGGGCGAGGGACGGTAGAAGTAGAGGTCTTTGTCGGCGCAACCTGCCCGTTTCTAGATCTCGGTATGCCAAGATAAATCACGTGACCCTGAACCACAGATACACTCCAGGGCTATACGTCCAGAGTGGTTTACTGTACCTTCACCCTTGATCACATAGATACTTAGTCTGTCACCTCTGCCTACATACAGAGGGGGTGGCACAGCGGGAGGTTATATATCGGGTAACTAGTGTACCAGCCGTTATTCACAAATCAGATACTATACTAGACATACTACGTGGGTCGTAGAGCTACTAATTTATAGAACTCATTAGTCTTCCTGATATGTGACTTCCCGGCGTGTCACCCCTCTGTACATAGGTACCTAGCTAGCTATACGGTACATGTATGTTTAGCGTGTAGGTGTGTATGTAGTGGTCGTGAACCAGTATACGCAACTGCGTGATACTTCCCAGTCCAAGGCGCGCATTGCGCAGTTTTTCCCTGCAAGTAAGTCTGAATTGCGATGATCATCAGCCGTGAGCACTAGTACGGTTAGGGAGAATGAAGAGTCGGCCGCTCATGGTTCTTTGTTACAAAAGTACCTAGGTGGGTAGGTATGTAGTCATGTGCAAAGGATTGAGAATATTGAAGAGATGAAAGGGGTTGTGGAGGAATGGAACATGATGATATGTAACCATCAGCCGTATTGGTTTGTATGATTAGAGTTGGTAAACTAGCCCAATGAGATGCAACCGATACTGCAGGTCATCCAACGTCGCACATTAGCTTGTTCAGCGAGTGCTGGTACTGTTCCTGTGAAAGGCAGCCTGTGCCAGGTGGGCTGGCAATTTGACAATGTGCCTAAATAAAGTAGCACTCCTTGGTTACTTCAGCTGCTGATGAAGCTCTGTGCACCTACGTAATGAATGAATCGAGCTTGTGCATGTACATAGTATAGGGTAGGTATTCAGATCTTTACTGCTGCCTGGTATAGAACATGCTATTTTATGTTATGATTGTGTACTCTGCTAATATTAAATCACAGCGACCTATAGCTCAGCGACTTTGTTATGCAACTACTAATGAGTAGTAGATCGTCGTCCCGTCCTCTTTTAATTTGCCCGCAACCACGAATCCGGACTAGCGCGAAGCCCTGTGCCCAAGCCTCATTGTACCTCCGCACTCTACTCCCTCACCACCACGCTCACGCTCACGTTCACGCCCTCCTCCCGTTACTGCCACGATTGCTTTTCAGGCGTCTCCCATTTCCCTCGACGGCTCGAGCTCCCCAGACGAGCATCCAGCCGGTGCTGGCCCGTTACTGTCCATCGCCGGCTCATCTGGCTGTGTTTCAGCCGCTGTTTAGGGCTTTCATTCACGACCCCCCGACTTCAATACCCGCGAGCCGTGCCCTCACGACTCGACCCTCGGTCCTCTTGCTTGCGACGTATGCCACCGACTGCGCTTTCTGCCGCCCGTGCGAATCTTCCGGACGGCCAACCTGTCGCTTTGCATATAGCTGTGCTTCACCGCCGCGCAAGGAGCCCTCGCCAACACATATCCCCACCCCGTACCCCTGCGCCCCTCCAGCTACCTCCACCATCCTCTGATATCATTGCTTCGAGTTGCGCCCTGCTCTCTCCCACGGCATCGTGTTTTGGATCTTTCGACTCTTGCAGGCGCCGGCAGCCTCTCCGGTGGATTCGTACTGGTCCCTTCGTCGCTCCTATCCCCGGAACACTCAAATCCTGCACGGCATACATACAGCTTAGCGCTGGCACACCTCTGATATGAGCACTCCCGCGGAGGGGCAGCCTTCTCTGGGAGGCCATGGAGCACCGCCGCCCCAAGGCTTCGACCCGCGTAGTAATGGCCTACAACGAGCACCCACCAACCCGTACGACATGTCAAGCGCGCAGAATTTGTCCCCTCCGAGAAACACAGGCCCGCCAACACGGTCCCTGACCGATCCTACCGAGCAACCACCCCAAGACCAGCCGCGTGAAAAGACTCGACGGAGTAAGACCTGCGGCAAGTGTGGCGAAGGCTTGACCGGCCAATTTGTTCGCGCTCTGGGCGATACTTATCATCTGGAATGCTTCACCTGTCACGTAAGTGTGCCTTTCGCCTCACAATGCCCAATGCTAACCAGACATACAGGACTGTGGCAAGATTGTTGCTTCCAAGTTTTTCCCAGTGCCTGAGAAGCCCCCTGGACAGTACCCTCTATGTGAAACCGATTATTTTCGACGATTAGACTTGCTTTGTTTTGACTGCGGTCAAGCACTTCGAGGATCATACATCACGGCCTTGGATCGGAAGTACCATATTGAGCATTTCACCTGTTCCGTCTGTCCCACGGTATTTGGCGCTTCGGACAGCTACTATGAGCACGAAGGCAGCGTTTACTGTCATTACCACTATTCAACCAAGTTCGCACAGAGGTGTAATGGCTGCCAAACATCCATTCTTAAACAGTTTGTGGAGATTTTTCGCAATGGGCAGAATCAACATTGGCATCCAGAATGCTACATGATCCACAAGTATTGGAACGTGCGGTTACACTCCACCGGCCAACCTGTGCTCCAGACGCCTCAACATTCAGATGCCGATGCGCCAGATGATGTTCGCGAGAGAGTTCGCAAGCAGGAGGAGGAGATCGAGGCCAAGGTCAATTGGATTTGGAAAACTCTGTCAGCGTTTGAAGAGAAATCGGCCACGTGCATATCCGATATGCTTCTGCACGTCAGCAATGGGGCTTACGTAGATGGCGTCATGGCAGCTAAGAAGTTCATCGTTCATGTTGAACTTTTGTTCAATTCTGCAGACGACCTTGATGCCCAACTAGTGGCCAAGACACCAAAGGGTCTTACATATTCTCGCGAGGCAAAACTGCTTTGCAAGAAGGTGGTGGCCTTTTTTGCACTCTTGACCCAGTCGCAAGGGACAGGAGTGCGACGACTTGGCGTTACGCAGGAGCTGTTATCACTCGTCACTGGCCTTGCTCATTACCTCAAGTTACTCATTCGTATCTGCCTCCAGGGTGCATTGAAGTTGGAGCGTGAAACGAAAAGCGCAATCGGCTTGACCAACTTCCTTGCTCAAGTCAATGCTCTGGATCAACGACTAGAACATGAAGCCCAGATCGATCAAGCAGCCGAGGCTGCCGTACTTGTTCCCCGATCAGCTGATGCCTGTCCAATGTGTGATACTCAAGTCGAAGACAAGTGCTTACACATGAACAACATGTCCTTCAATTATGGCTGCATGATTTGTCGCGGATGCAGTGCCGATCTACGGAGCGATTTCAAAAATGCGTACTGGAGCAAGTCTCAGCTCAAAGTGTTTTGTCCTGCGTGTGCTGCTGCACAACCGGATGCTGAGAATGGTTTCGAGTCGGTAACCAAACTCCGACAGTATGTGCACCTCTTAAAGGTCGCCCATGCTCGCTTGATGGCAACGTTGCGTTCAAGCGGTGCATTACCGCACACTTCAGGTATGTCAATCTTTATCATTACAGACCGTTGTAAACCGACAAGCCAATCTCTTGACACCACGCCTAGGCATTACGCCACGACGTAGAAAAACCCGCAGTTCCCGCTAATAATGATATTCTTTAGATGATCCAAATCTAGCTGCTTACGATTCCTCCGAAGGACACCGCCTGGGCGATGCCAGTGCTGATCTCCACCCTACTCACCTGCGCCAGGATACCCGTTCGAAATCGTTCGGAGGGCAATCATCCAATGAAGCTCTAAATAACTCGAATGCAAACTATGAGCAGTCAATGACCGACATAAAGCGTCTCCGCTCAACGCGATTGGACAAACATCTTTCCCAAACGATGAAACGTGCCCGTGCATCAAGAATCATAGATGGCCCGGAAGCTGTACAAGCGGGGGGAGATTCTTCCATGAAAGGCGGCATGCAAATTGTTCAGGAACGGGAGTCGCCAGGAGATATCGACACCACTACGCTTGCTGTGAATTCTTTAGCATTGGACGACATCGCTCGTATGGCTGCCCTCGAGCAACAACGAGAGCAGCGACCAAACGCTTTCCGCGCAGGCGGTAGTGCTTTACTTGGGCAAGACCAGGCCAGGCTCCGGAATGGGCATCGTCGAGACTTTTCGGGGGGGCAAAATAATTCACGGCAACGCACTTACTTTTCCGAGCTTTCCCCACTCGAGTACTTCAAGCTGAAGGGACTTGCCGTACTTCAGCTCGGTCTTCTTCTTGACGATACTCAGTACAACCAAGGCGAGTTACTTGATCTTATTGAGACAAAGCGAACAAATTTCTGGGGCAAGATTGGTTTCGGGAAAAAGGATAAGAATAAGCCAAAGAAACCCGGTCCATCCGAGAAGCCTGTATCCGAGAGGGCCACCTTCAGACAATCTCTCGAGCTTCTTGTAGAGAAATACGGGGCCGAATCAACGGATGGGGTTGGCCCAGGTACCCTAAAGGTTCCGGCATTGCTTCAAGATTCTGTAACGGCGATGAGAAATATGGATATGTCCGTGGAGGGAATTTTCCGCAAGAACAGTAATCTGAAAGTTCTTCGAGAGCTTGAAGAAGAGATTGACGCCAAAGGAGTTGAATCAGTCGACCTCAGCTCAAAGAGCCCTGTCATGTTAGCCAATCTGCTCAGCAGGTTTCTCCGGTTTATGCCAGACCCAGTTCTGACATTGAAACTCTATCGCCTCTTTATGGTCGCCAAGGGTAAGTGGGCATAGCAAGGATATTCATGTTTGACTGACATAGCTAGATATCGAGGACGACGCGCTGCGGAAGAAGGTTTTGCATCTAGTATGCTGTTTGTTACCAAAAGCTCACCGTGACACTATGGAGGTGCTGTTCTGCTTTTTGAACTGGGTTTCTTCATTCCATACCGTTGACGAAGAAGCGGGCAACAAAATGGATACGTGGAATATATCCACCGTCATGGCTCCGAACATTCTTCGAGAGAACAACGAAAAGCATATGAAGAGCGTTGATCAAGGTGCTGTCAGGGTGGTTTTCGAGCTGATTGAAAATAACGATGAGTTCTGCGAAGTGAGTTATTCTTGTCCCAAATGAACCAGCGTAATGCTAACGTAGCCCAGGTGCCTGAAGAGATCGTTGAGCTTCTGAATGATGACAGTTCGCCAGAACTAACACCGAAAGAGATTATGCGCCAATGGGAGCAACGTGGCAAAAACCCAGTTATAGCGACACCAGGTGTCTCTCCTCGTAACCCAGGCGGAACATCCTCGCGAAAAGATCAACGCAACGCTCCACACATTACACAAGCCGATCACAACCCTCAAGCATATTCTGGAGAATCTTCACTACGTCAGATCCCCCCGCATGGCCCATCATCGAACAATCATGGCACACCACCACACCACGATCTTGGCACGCCAAATCTACCATACAGCCAGCATCCACCAGGATCTACAGAGAGCCATCGCACCGGGTCACCTCACCGCCATAGCTATCGTTCACCTGCATATCCCAAGCCTACACAGCTCAGTACTGCTGGTGCAGGTTGAGCGTCACCCCGTACATTGTTCAAACAGGAGTATTCAAGGCGTTGGTCTCTTTTTTTCATTCCGGCAAAATCGCAAAACGATACCATATGAGCGCAGATACCACATTGTTTGTCAGCAGAAAATGGACTTTTACGACCCGTTCTCTCGGATTAATTCCGAGAGCATGGACTAACGATTTGAATTGGGTTTTGCTGTTCATGGGCTCTCTTGGCAGCAAGCCGGACGGTCGCACCTGCGGCATTTTGAAATGGCGTTCTGGGTAAGTCCAATATTTGCATTGCGTTTTTGACATGTACCCCCTTTGTTGCCATTTGTGGGGAGGTGCGTATTCCAATCTCGAGCCAGAGATTTACTGTCACACTCAGCGAAAGGAAGCGAGATGAAGGCGTGTGTACGTTGTGAGGATGGAAAAGATGCATACGCCGTAAGGTCTATGCGCAAAGGGTCGTTTGTTTTGAAATAAATTTAGCATTTTGGTGCGGCATGATACTGCTTTTGCTTGCTTGGAAGCGAGCGAGACTTTTTTCTTCTTTCTCTCGAGCTTTGTCCATGTCTTTTATCTTTCTGGTTTGGCTGGCTCCGTCGCACGACTTTTTGGAGAGCGAGATTGCCTACAGTGGTCATGTAATGAACGCCTGGTCTTGAGAGGAGGGGGAAGTGTGGAAAATAGCGGCATGACCGAAAGGTGTGTTTTTTTTTTGGAAAAGAAATCAATGTTCATATTGAGAGACGGTAAAAAAATTCTTTGATTCTTTAACAAATTCTGTCTTGCCGTGTGTCCTCGAATCATGAAATGTAGATCAATCATCACATACTAATTTTGCCCCCTGAGTATGTCCTGGAATCATGTGTTGCAATTGTGTAGAACTTCATTGTAATATATACCCGTCCCAAGGTTCCCCCCCCCCCTTTTTGATTTGTGAAAGCAATCGTCACGTAGTTCGAATTAGGCCAAACGAATCACCCCACGATGAAAGTTCAAAATTCGATCATTCGTCCTGGAAAATCTATACGTATCTCTCTCTCTCTACACTACAAAACCCCATCCTTGTCGAGTACGTATGAAGTCGTCAGTACCGGTTTCGGCTGGTTTTGGAATAGGGGCATCAAACTGCACTTTCTGCTCCTTAAAAACTGTTAAACAGCCTCTCGATGTGCCCTTTCCTATGTAGGTTGTCAAAAGTTCATACAGTCTTTATTTTCAATATGCGGCCGATCCTTTATCTTTTTTTTTTTTAGAAAAATATGTTACACGCTAGGTACACGTATACTTGCAACTCCCTTGGCTGTATGTATGTAACTTTGTTTCTGCAATATAGGCATGGCCAATAGCCCTCCCACTTATCGTATATGCTAGATGGTGTTATGCACGATGCAAACGCCTTAAGGAAGCTTCTAGCCTGACCTATGAATGATTGGGGTATTGCATTCGGTATCGCACCTGACAAAAAAATGGGTACAGAATTTTCAATGTAAAAGGAGACTTGGGGAGTGTAATCATGGTGTGAGGATTCTAGGAAGTGGATTAGGCGGCTCTTTGGAGAGACAGTATTTGGACAACGAGCTAATGACGCTTATTAGTGTGGTGTTTGACCACATTGAAGAGGTTGGAGGTTGTAAGGTTATTGAAATTATAAGATGTGGTAATTGAAGGATCTCACGAAATGCTGGCTGGTTGGATAGTGGAACGAGGAAATTTAGGCTTGGGTTAATTGTCGTTTTTCAGCGGGAGACCACACGGAGTGGCATTTTGAGACACGGATACTGTGATGTAATATTCTTCCTTGGGTTCAACCATCTTTGTCTTTGCGATAGATGTACGTATGGTATGGGCTAGGTCCTGATATTGGAATCTTGAGTGGTAATAGCGGACTATGAATGCACTACGCATTAAGCAACGTCTCAAATAGAATCCAGCCGCCGTCCGAACCTCGAAAATCACCGTTCCGAACCTCGGGATAGATATCCTCTTCTACAATTTGTTGATCGTGGGCTTTTTATTCGCTTCTGCATGATGTCGTGTTTATCAACGTTGTTATCTCGGATAATTGGTGTGGCTTGACATGGTAGCTATGGCGTTATGCTGCCAAGTTATGCCGCCATTGCCACATCCCGTGATGATTCTATAGTGTAATTCGTTCACGATCATGTGGGGTCAGCTGAAAGTAGTAACGGTACTTTTTTTCTGTACACGAGGATGGACAAAATAACTGGATGCGTGCTTGGTGGGGGAGATGGTAACATTGTACGCGTGGGTCGGGACGTGAAGTAGCGATGTAGTTGCAGATATGGTCGCGTGATTGAAGGGATTTAAAGAAGAACAACGTTGGAATATCGTTTTAGTGAATGCTAACTTTGGAGGAGTTTCGTGCACAGAGTAATTCGACCGCAATGAGCTTGGACAAGATAAATGGGTTTAAGGTTACGGAATACGCCCCGGCGATATATCTGGGGGAACCGTATCCCTCTCAAACTATCTTTCCATTATCGTTAAAGCCATCGACTGAGCCCTCCGAAACCCAGACCCCATCTCTTCCGACACTTCTGTCGAACATTCGAAGTCTGGCCTTGAATGGAGAAATCCGCAGACTGCTGGACAAACACAGTGCAATCTACTTTTCAGATATGAATCTAGCAGACGCAAATGAGTTCTCGCAATTCGTCCACGCTTTCGGATTCGTGCCTCACGAAGACATTGGGAATCCAGTCCGACGAACAGTCTTGGCCACTAATGTGGCGACGGCGAACGAAGGGCCCAATACGCAGCCTGTTTATCCACACAACGAATTTGGACTGAGCCCTCATTATCCCGCCTACGTATTCTTCTTCTGCGCCTCTGCGCCCGAGACAGGCGGCGAAACACCCATCAACAATTCCATCGTGCTGTACCACGAGCTGCGGAAACAATATCCAGAGTTTATCAAGACTCTCGAGGAGAAGGGTGTCAAGTACCAGCTTACATACTACAACAGGCCAAGAGACCAGGTCGAATCTCCAGGAAACTCAATTCTCCAAGCATACGGACAACACGTACTCGATGAAGACGACACCGAGACTGCGCGCGCAAAGATCGAGAAGGAAATCAGGCGTCTGCCGACCGCGACTTGGGAATGGATAAACCAGTCTCCGTCCGAGAATGCTTTGGGTGACCTAAGGGTTTGGCAAGTGCTCCCTGCCATTCGTCCACATACGAGGACTGGTGCGCCCGCCTTTTTCAACAACGCCGTATCACGCTTTCTCAATGCCGTGGACGCGCAAACATTAGAACCACCTCATCTCAACAAAGAGGGCAAGTACCAACCGCCTGCTTTCTACGGCGACGGGAGTTTGATTGACCGGAAGTACTTTGATGCTGCTGTGGAAATCATCGACAGGACGCGAGCGCTGGTGACGTGGAAAAAAAGCGATGTGTTACTGTTGGACAACCATGCGGTACAGCACGGAAGAGAGCCTTGGACGGGAGACAGAAGATTGCTGGCCAGTCTCTGGGACGACGTCAAATAAACAAAAAGCAAAACTCCATCCCCTATCGCCGGAGCAAACATCTCCAAGGAAATAGGGAAGGTGTACGCAGGTTTAAACCCGAGTCCGAATTTTGTGATAGCGCCGCAGAAGATCAGGTAATCATCAGTCCGACCGGATAGATCAACGGGTCGGATCGAGGATTGGGCAGCGAAGCGGTGCAATTGGTGCCGAAGCGAGGTTTACACGGTACAGGCAAATGCGAGTCATGGCATGCTTAGTGCTGCATGTCATTGCGATCGTGAATGATAATTGCGGATTGATTTTCTGATCCCTTGGTGTTCTTCTACAGCACTCCCACATCATTCTTATGCAGTACAGGACAGACCAGGTCTGAGCGGGCGTGACGTATTAGCAGTTGGTTGATAGGCTGCCTCATACGACTATGGCTGCAGTTGTTAGAGAGGGATGGCATAGCAGATCGTGATGGTTCGCGTCTCTAGTGTACCGTAGAAGAATTACTAATAAAGAGAGCAAAATCCGAGGGCCTAATTCCTTAATCGTTCAAGACCCGAAGTGTCACCCCCCTGTACATACAGCGTCGAGATCGAACAATGTACAGTTACGGTGCGCACTTCGTCCGCGTCGACTCTCGTGCGTATCGACGTCACCAATGTTGCTTGGTTTGATTAACTAAACCAAACGTCTGTTTGCCCAACTAGGTACACTACGACCGGCAGAAATATTGTTACGACCGAATTGCTAGTTAGCTATGTGGGGTTTTGTTATCAAGTATAAAGGGTCTGTAGAATCTAGGTCCCAAGTTTTGTTCGACACATTGATACCATAACAATTCTGTTTGCATCGAAAAGCAGTCCAAAACACTTTCTAGCGTACACATTTGTTCGATTTTCAATATCATCTCACAATGGCATCTTTCGGTGCTTTCCTCAAACGTCAGTTTTTCGGTGTCCTTCCACCGCCAAAGGCAGACCTAACCGGTCAAACCGTTATCGTGACCGGATCCAACACAGGTAAGTTTCAATTCCAGCCGTCACAAAACGTCTCGCATATCCACTGATTCGTTGAATAGGACTCGGGAAAGAAGCCGCCCGCCACTTTGTGCGCCTCGGCGCATCAACCGTTATCCTTGCCGTTCGCACAACTTCCAAGGGCGAGGAGGCCAAAGCCGACATTGAGAAGTCGGAGGGCAAATTCGGCGTCGTTCAAGTATGGCCACTGAACATGTCTTCCTACGAATCCGTCATCGACTTCGCCGCAAGAGCGCAAAAGGAGCTCGAGCGCGTCGACATTGCAGTTTTGAACGCGGGCATTGCGGCATCCAAATGGGAAATCCACGAACAAGACGAATCCACCATCACCGTAAACGTGGTGTCGACATTCCTCCTCGCACTCAGCTTGTTCCCTAAAATGACCGAAACGGCGAGCAAGTTCAACAAGCGTCCTACCCTGACGATCGTCGCGTCTGATGTTCACTACTGGGCGAAATTCGTCGAGAAACAAGCGCCAGAGGGAAAGCTATTCGAATCTTTGAATAAAAAGCCCGAGCCAGCGGCTCTTCAAGATGCTTTGGCGGAGCGATATCAAGTTTCGAAACTGTTGGACCTGTTTGCAACGCGGGCCATTGCGGATCGCAAACCAGCAGCAATCAGTCCCGTCACCGTCAACTGCGTCACTCCTGGTTTGTGCCATAGTGAGCTTGGCCGCGATCAAGGCATCGGGTTCGCTATCTTCAAGTTCTTCATCGCCCGCTCTACGCCGTATGGAAGCAGGACACTGGTGCATGCCGGATGCGCAGGTCCCGAAACCCACGGCCATTACTTGAGTGAATGCGCAGTTGACAAGCCTAGCGATTATGTGCTCAGCAGCGAGGGTTACGAGATGCAGAATCGATTCTGGAAGGAATTGAGCCGCAAGTTGGAAGACATCAAGCCGGGTGTTACTGCCGTGATAAACAACTAAATGATGATTTCTTTTGTTGGGTGGGTTCTCCCCTTTTCAGCTTGGGTCGGTATTGGTCCTGGGTTTGGGAGTGGTGGTTTTCTAGGTCTTCCATATGAGCTATGTTTTCTATGTATTGTTGTTTATTGTTATTGTACAGTGTAGATTATTGTTCCCTTCGTAATGACCATTTTCTTGTTAATAAATCAACCCGATGGTTGTTCATTTTTCGTGACGATTCAAGGAGGTGGCTTGATGAACTGTGACTTCGCAGGAAAGGTGGTCTAATGGCAACTAAAGTCTCCGTTTACGACTACCTGGCTCTTGATCTCTTGCTTCTCCTGACAACTTGCTCTTCGACTTCGACGACCTGGTGCTCTTTTGCCTCAGGTTCCTTCTTTACGCGTTTCCTTTTCACGGTATCCGTCTTGGCCACTTCATCAACAAGCAATGAGCCCCCAGGTTCTGTTTTAGCAAGCACCTTCTCTTCTTTGATTTCAACTTTGGCTGTGATGCGTTCAGAAAATGCTTTCAGGTCCGCCGTGAAAAGTACCGAATGTGCCCATCCTGCCTCTTTGCCCCACAATTTCCGGAAGTGGTTTGCAATGGCGACATACATTGCCTGAGTCAAACTGGCATGCTTGCCTTTTCCAAGCTTGTAGTCACGCTGCGCTATCTGCCACACGTGGGTATCAACAGGAACAGACTCGGACCAGCCCAAACCGAATAAGCACACGCAGTCAGCGACTTTTGGGCCAACGCCGTGAAGGGCCAGCAACTCCGCATGAGCTTTCCTGTATCCTTCTCTACCCCCCTCTTCCATTTCTCCAGATGGCGCAGTCGCCTTTCCAAACACAGGGCTCTCGGAATTACACAAATTTTCCAACCATGCTAACCCCCTCTCTTCTGCCACCATTCTTGCTGTTTTGGCAATGTACTTTGCGCGGTAGCCGAAACCTAACTTCATCAAATGGGCCTCCACTTCCGGCGCGGCAAGCGCTTCTGGTGTGGGGAAGTCGTGATATGGTTCATCGCCGATATGGCCAATGAGTGGACCGTAATGTATGCAGAGGTTTTGCACCATGCTTGAGATTCGGCTTATATTATTGTTTGAACTGCATATAAAACCTATCAAGGCCTCCCATGGATCCTGCCGCAAAATGCGCACACCTGTGAACTTGGGTGCTTTCTTTCGGAAGTTGGCATCGGAAGCAGCCCACTGGTCATATAATTCGGCGAGGTTAGGCTCGAGATTGAAATAATGGTTTATGAGATCAAGAGTATCGTCGTCATCGGTTTCGGAGGGAACATTGGATGCGGGTGGCGTGCGCAAGGAAGCTGTCGTTGTGGCGTTTGTCGAAGGAAAGATAGCACGGTAATGGAGGTGAGAGGCATCCTGGCGAAAGGACAGTATGCGGCCGTGAAGGGCAGCAGACCATTCGTCCTCAGCAGATTTACGCCATCTAAACTACTCATGAGAAGGTGACAATAGTAGGTGTAACGGAGAATACCTGAATGACTGTCCGCAGCGGAGAGTGGTATTTATACACAGCTCTTTGAGACTAACGGGCAGCTTGTGCCACTCTGAAGCACGTAATGCCATATTGCAATTTAATATTGTGCAGAATAGAGAATTGCTATCATATATAAACAATTGTATACATCTGTAGGTTTGTAGTTGTACAGTCGCGTCCTCGCGCATACAACTTTGTATGTAGGAAGGCGGCCCTGCATGTAACTTTGTTACTCATCACGCTAAGCCATATGTGGTCTAGTACCAAGAATCCTCGACTTTCTACCTAGGCTTGTCCTTCATTTACCTACCTTCCAGCGCACACGCAACGCGCCCAACATACCCACCGTTTGAACGAAGCAGATTCGTGTGCAATCATCGCATAATTGCTAACTACTAGATTGATTGGGAAATTCTGTTCGCCGCTTGCGACCTGCCTGCTAGCTAGGTAGCTCAGGGCAAATAGTTTCGCGGACCGCGACAGCGGCAACTGCTGCGACCGACAGTCGCCATCATGAACGGGGACAACTATTCAAGAGGTTAGTGATACGCATCAGTATACGTACTGACTGTTCGATAGCTTCAAGTGTCATACTAATCCTAGCAGACGGTCGCTCGGGTGGTTCAAGGGGATATGTGAGTACTCGAGATAGACTGCAACCCAACCTTTTACAAACGCTAACGGTTCTAGTCCTCGCGAGATGACCGTCGAGACCGTGACCGCGACCATGACCGCGACCGCCGTGATCGAGGTGATCGAGGTGATCGGGGCGAACGTGGTGATCGGGACCGCGACCGAACCTACCGCAGGCGTTCTCGCTCCCCACGCGGAGAGTATAGAGATGGCCCTCGTCGCGACTACGAAGTTGATTCCTATTCCCTTAGTCGCAATTACCGTGCACAAGAGCGCGAAGAAAATAACAGCCGCCGCCGCGAGCAACGTGACGACCGGGCATGGGGCGAATCCTACTCACGTCGCGATCGTCCTGCGCGAAACGACCGCGACGACCATCGCCCCCCGCGCCGTGATAGGAACGATCGGGATTACGATGACCGTGGTCGAGGTGGACGACGAGATGGTGGAGGTGGAGGACGTGATTTTGGGGGTGGTAGAGGCGAGAGGAAGAAGTCCGCTTCTCCCCCACCCAAGAAGCGCGAGCCCACGCCCGATCTTTCAAATTTTGTGAATATTCTCAATCGCCCTCGACGCATGACGCAGTGGGATATCAAACCAGCAGGCTACGATAACATTACCGCCGAACAAGCCAAACTCTCCGGCTTGTTTCCTTTACCAGGCGCTCCCCGCGCTGCTCCAATGGATCCTTCTAAGCTGGCTGCCTTTGTAAGCCCTACCACCGGCACTGCGAATGCCTCTGAGCTCCAACCTTCGAAAGCAAAACAAGCGAAGCGCGTCTTCATATACAATCTTCCCCCTGATGCTACCAATGAGGAGATTGTCGAATTCTTCAACCTGCAACTGAACGGACTCAACGTCGTATCTGGTCACAACCCTTGCGTGAGCGCTGCAATTGCAAGCAACCATGAATATGCTTTGGTTGAGTTCAAGACAGCTGAGGATGCGACAGTAGCATTTGCTATGAATGGCATTTCAATGCGGGACAATGGAACTGGTGCTCCGGACACGGAAGGTCTCTCAATCCGCCGGCCTAAGGACTACATTACCCCCTCAGAAGACGAAGGAACCCGAGTTACCGATGGTGTGTCATCTGAGGTTAAAGACAGTCCAAACAAACTCAGCGTTGTGAACATTCCTTTGTATGTTGAGGAGGCCCAGGTGCGGGAGCTTGTCGAAACCTTCGGCCAGCTCAAAGCATTCGTGCTTGTCAAGGACACCACCACTGAGCAGCATCGGGTAAGTTTGTTGAGTACTACGAACAAGCACCTTACTAATTTGATCAACAGGGTATTGCTTTCTGCGAGTATAGTGATCCTGAAATTGTCGACCATGTTATTGAGGGTTTGAACACGATTCCACTTGGTGATGGCAACCTTAAAGTGACCCGTGCAACGGTCGGAATGAAGCAGCAAGTTGGATTTGACGGTGGCGTGGGTGCGATCTCTATGCTGGCCAGCGCAAATGCTGCTGAGGACCACGAGCACAGCCGCGTGATTTGCCTCTTGAACATGGTTACCTCTGATGAACTTATCAATGACGAAGAATATGAGGGTAATTCTATCTCGTCAAATGACGTGTCTATCGCTAACACATTCCCCAGAAATCAAAGAAGACATCGAGGAAGAATGCGGAAAGTACGGACGCATTCTTGAAGTTAAAATCCCTCGCCCAGCTGGAGCTCGCAGCACTGCTGGAGTAGGTAAGATCTACATCAAGTACGAAGATGTTGAATCAGCCCAAAAAGCGATCAAAGCGCTTGCCGGACGTCAGTTCTCAAGGAGGACGGTTGTTGTCACTGAACTGTCCGAAGAAAGCTTTGATGTTGAAGCTTGGTAAAATTTGTGCTTTGCGAGGAGAGGATTGGCTTTTGACTCTGGCGGCGCCTGGCGCTTACTTCATTATTCCCTTTATGTGTCTGCGCGATATGGGTGGATGTAGCAAAACAAAAAATGAGCTTGCAGCTGCGCCTATGTATAGTAATATGACGAGGTCAGGGAGAGCCGGAAGCAGTTCACGGCTTGGATCTTGAATAAGGTGGAAAACACTGTAAAAGATTATGAAAATGGTATTTGGCCTCGAACTCATTGGGCAACAATGGATTTCTTGCCGCGGGATAATGCAGATTGAAGGATTCTCGTCTATGTCGTTGTGGCAACGCTGTCGGTCCTAGGCATCGTTTTGACCACCTTCCTTTCAGCGCCTAGCCTATGGATCCATGGCTTGTCCTTATCGCAAGGTTACTCAGCGCAGGCGGAATGATTCTCAACATTTAATTGGTACAAAGATACCGTACGCCCATATTCCCGGGTAGCTGGGTTTTAGTACCTGCGTCGTGGTGATCCTCTTGGGGTCGATGAATGAAGTGTCGACCCGTTTTGGGTAGGTGGTCGTGTGCTCATTATCATAGTCACTGCTAGTCGGATTGGCTTGGAGCGTAGGTCGGAAAGTTTTCTGGAAGATAGATAAGAGAGGAATTTGGCTCTGCTATAAAAGTTGAAGTAGGTCCTCAATTGCTTAGCATCTGCGTGGTGCACGCTAGAGTTCAGTGTAGCTCAAATTTTGTGTGTCGAAGGATCATATCAGTCTTTTCCAGATGCGCTTCGAACTCTTCAACACACTCACGGCGGCATTGGGCCTGGTGTCATCAAGCCATGCGGCCAGGATATTGATGGGGAACGATGATGGGTTTGGAAGTGGTAACCTTCGGGAGTTTTATCGCTTGTTGAAGGAAGCCGGCCACGATGGTCAGTCTCCCTTATATGTACTTACACTCGAGCCTACTCCACGCCCAGACAAAAACCACTTCACTGCCTATGAATATGACTAACAACAATCGGGCAAGATAGTTGTTATCGTCGCACCCGTGATCAACCAGAGCGCCCAAGGCGGTCGCTCCGACTTCACCACCGCCCCCAACCTCACCGCACCAGGCCAATACAATATCGTCCCCGCCGGCGCACCATCCGTTGGAACTGATCCCAACGACTCTCACATCTGGTACTACAACGGGACACCAGCAGCTTGCACGTTTGTGGCCCTGGACTACGTCCTCCCGCGACACTTCCCCCACTGGAACCAGGCGCCCGACCTCTTTGTCTCAGGCCCGAACTTCGGCGTCAACCTTGGACCGTTTGTCTTCACACTCGCAGGAACTTTGGGTGCGACATATTCGGCAGTTAGTAGAAGCATACCAGGCATTGCGTTCAGCGCGAGCAATGATGCGATCGCGTACATGAATGTGACCAACTCTAGCAACCCCGCCACTTGGGCGGCAAAAGTATCCGTCGATATCGTGGAAGCATTCCTGAACAGCACAGGTGAAGATCAGAGTGTCTTGCCGCTCGGATACGGTGTCAATGTGAACATTCCGCCTCTAACTTCGGACGAGCGGCCCGAGGTCGTCAGGAGCAGACTCACTGGTGAGGCCGACACTGATATCGCCGTCTTCAACGAAACCACGAAGCTTTTCAAGTATGGCAATGTGGTTCCTAAGGCTGCCGGTGTAAACGCTTGTATTAATGGGGAGTGCGATCTACCTGGCGAATCATGGGTTGTTCAGAATGGCGCGGTTAGTGTGAGCGTTTTCAGTATTGATTACGATGCGCCGGACACTGCGTACACCCAGTCTGTGTTTGCGAAGATCGACAGATTGACTGGTGATGGCGATGAGGGGTACCCGAATACTACCTACAGGAAGAGAGATAGTGTTGGCAAGAATGGGGTGGTGCCGAAGAAGTTGTTGTCTGGACGAGACAACGTAGCAGTGTAAACGAACTAGCAGATGATATTACGAATACAAAATATTTACCTTGTACGTTTTGAGATATTTTACATGGCGTGGAAACTTACACATGATGATCATTCCAGCCCTCTAGGCAGCAATGAAATAATACACAGTGTAGGCCACTAGCTACAGTACTTCCAGCTATGCTTAAACTGCTTTTGAAAATCAGTATTATCTAGTCATGAAATTATGGGTACATCATCGCATAGTAATGGAAGTACTTCCGATATCAACACAGATAAAAAAGTCACAAAGACGGCCGGGACGTGCACACAAGTTTTATCTAGGTAGTCATACTACGCAGTTGTAAAGCAGGGGTGATCATATGTAAGTTTCTACGGTAATTATTATGTGTAAAATATTAAATGCATGAATCTAGGGACCGGTGAAAACACGGCGACGCTAGATTTTGGTATTCATGCACTCTGCGTCGAATGTTCATGTGAAGCATGACTGTACACTGCGTGAATTACGACATTTTGACAAGACAGCGCTCCCTCCTACAAACCTTGGACATGGAGGTGTGTACCTGCATGCAATGGCGCAACTTTGCAGATCCGAATGATAAATGCCGAATAACCCTATTCTGACCCAAACAACTCGAGATCACCCTTGATGCACGTGGAGCTGCGCGTGCTACCTTAGGGGATTAAACTTTGTTCATTGTCATGAGGTGTCAACGTGAGAAGCTAGCAACGGTGTCGGCATGTTCCTAGCGGTGACAAAAAAGTAAATGCTTGACCGATAATATGAACTGTTATCAGTTGATCGATGCCAACTTCGTGCATTCCATTCTACACTAATGCAATTGTTGAGGAAAGAGGTCATCGGATACGAACATGGAAAGGAGAAAAAGCCGCAAGCTACGCGAGACTTATAGCAAAGTCTACCAGAAAATCGCCAGACGACCGGAGAAAATTACGCTGATCGCCTAATGCCAATGGTGTACCGGAAGAAAAAGCAAAAAGATGTACCCAAGGCGGCGAGGAACCCAAGGCGGACGGCGCCGGCAACGGTGCAAACGGCTCAAAACGGTTAATTGTCCACTCAGCTGCGGCGAAGTCAGATCGTGTCGAGACGTGCACGGGACTGGTGGCACACTTCACTGTTCATGAATCATTATGCAAGCTATCCAGATGCACATGTCTGTGCGAATGATAATGTGGAGTTGAGCTGTCAGATTTTCTGTAACGGGATCGAGTCACGTTTTTTCCACAGTCACAGAATCATGAGTCCCCTGTCAGGATTGAAGAACAAAAAGCAGACAGAGCACTAGAAAGAGATCGTGACATCTCCCCACGGCGGCCCTGACGATCCGCAAATGAGGGTAAATGTATTGAGAGGGGCAAGCTAGTTGGCATTAGGTCAGTGTAAGCGTTGGCTCGAGCGTTGCTTTGCGAAGACTCTTCGTTCCCTAGCGATGATCTCCCATTCATATCGCCATCATTGATCATTCTAAGAAATCCGTGCTCCAGGATACGGGCCACACTTGCTGAAATTTCAGTTCCTAGTTTCAGCTCGCGATAAGGGCGTTTTTTCATTCTTTTTTTTTTCTCGTGGTATAATGAAGGCATCTTCGCCTTCCTTGTCTGGAGGTGACTTCCGTGTCATCATTGACCTAACTCGCCTGTCCATGGCATGCAACTTCGCTTGCCTGGCACATTCAGGAGGCGGCACAAGGCGCTTGTATTTTCCCGGCCAACTGCTTGCCCATAAACGCACGCGATGGGCGGGAACTGTTTCAAGGATTACCATCACAATTGCTCCTCTAACCTCCATATGGGAGCACTACCCATGGAGCCCCACAACCGAGACAATGTTCGTGGCGTAGCCTTGAATCACTCCAATCATCCTTCGTAAATACTATTGGCCACTAGTCGCGGATGAAGGAAAGTTTTGTAGCATAAGGTTTGAAAGGCTTCTAGACTTAACTCGCTTCAGCATCTATCCCCAGAGCATCCGTCTATGCGATGCGACGCTAGGCAAGCACGCATACCATTCATATCACCATAATGCGTGTGTTTCATTCCACAGACTGTTCCACAAACCCATGATCACATGTAACCCCCATGTCGATCCAGAGTACTCACACCACTGTACCTTCGGCAATGGGGCAGACAGACCCCTCCCTCCTTGATGCTCCCTGGTAGATTAGTAACAGGCATCAAATTCAAATATACCCCCCTGCTTTCGCCGTATGATAATTCGAAAGGTGTTATTTCGTTTCCTATGTCAATTTTCTTTCGAGCCTCAAGCCATTGATATACCCTTTTCTCTTCTGCTTGCGGAGAACGGTGAGGGCCGTCATGCAGATCGCTCACCTTTCCTTCTTACTTCTATTGTTTTTTCAATGCAGTTTCGCACAAGAGTCTGGTCTCGCTGCCGCCATTAAGCAGCTGCCTCCATGTGCTGTAAGTAGCAACGAACCTTTTGTACACATGTATACTAAGCCATTGCTATAGCTTTCGTGCCTTACCGTTGCCATCAAGGATTCCGCGTGTCAGCCAACGAATGCAACATGTGTCTGCACTGACAAGAAGCTGCTGGGAAACATCCAGGACTGTGTTTTAACAACATGTACACTCAAGCAGACCCTCCGTATGTCCCTTACTAGATGCGTCGATCGCAACACAACAAGCTCACAGACATTCAGACTCGCAGAATGTCACACAAACAACTTGTGGTGCGCCTATCCGGAGTCAAGTGACAAAAGCTAGAGTCACCAACATAGTATTGGGGGTTATCTCCGCCGTCTGTGTGATCCTCCGCACCGTGTACATGACCGCCTGGTCTGCCGCCGAATTTGGATGGGATGACTTCCTGATCATAGCTGTTTTGATCGTTGGGGTGCCACAGACCGTCATCACCGACCGAGGAACAACTGCAAATGGACTGGGCCGCGATATTTGGACTGTCCCTTTCGACAACATTACCAAATTTTCCCTCTACTTCTTCATCATGGAAGTTCTTTACTTTGTCATCCTTATGCTCCTCAAACTCGCTTTGTTATTCTTCTTCCTGCGGATATTCCCCGCTCGTAAGACCCGACACATGATTTGGGCGACAATTGCCTTCACATTCCTCTGGGGGATGGTACGTAATATCTCTTTCTACAAAACACCTACAGGCGCCACGTTTTATACCATATCAGAACTCGGGTGATCTTTTCTCGATAATCTGTATGGCAACGTCACTGACTTGGTGCTTTCAGGCCTGCGCCATTGCTGCTATCTTCCAATGCAACCCCATCAGCTTCTCGTGGAATCGCTGGGACGGTGAACACGAAGGGAAATGTGTAGTAAGTCCTTGTGGTCCAGCAAATTGATCATGTTTCTTACACACGGTAGAACATCAATGCTTTGGGTTGGTCGAATGCCGCAATCTCTATCATCTTGGACTTCTGGATGCTTGCGCTTCCACTATATCAAGTTTTCCACTTGAAGCTATCATGGAAAAAGAAGATTAGTGTGTCGCTAATGTTCTGCGTCGGAACTTTGTTCGTGCACCCCCTTCCTCTCCCTTCAGATCAGAACCCTCAAACCATCATACTGACCCTCCAATCACATATAGTGTTACCATCATGTCCATCCTCCGCCTCCAATCCCTCATCCACTTCGGCAACTCTCTCAACCCGACTTGGGACCAAACCGAGGCGAGCAACTGGTCCACAATCGAAATCAACGTCGGCATAGTCTGCGCCTGCCTCCCCGCGCTTCGCAAGATCCTCATTCGCTTCTTCCCTAGCATACAGGGCTCCACCGCACAATACACATCTGAATACCATGCGAAATACGGCAACGGATATGGCCCCAGCGGCCATGTGAGCGGCAACAAGTCGAATGCTGTAGGGAGCCGATTGGGTTCCCAGGACGCGTCGAGCACACTAGGGATAAGCGGAATCGCGTATACAAAGACGTTTGAGGTGCGGCATGGAGACAATGACGAGGAGCATTTGGTTAGGATGGATGATTTGAGTGGCAAGGGTACTAGAACGAGGAGTAGCAATTCTAGTGAAGTCAGTGTGAGCGGAGCGATACGTCCGGTGCCTCATCAAGAGCACAGGGAAAATAGATAGAATTGGGATATGTTGTTAGACACAATATAGAAAGAATCACCCTGCGAACTTGTCCTAATCATCAGCTAAACGCTTCAATCGCCAAAAGTCAACATGCTGGCCGTGATCCCAAACATCAGCTGTCCAGACTGTCATCGTTCGTCTATCAATCATGTCGTAAGATAGTTTGCTGACCCATCAAACCCAAACAGCTTCATCAGTTCAAGAAACCATCTGATCCTTGGTACAGTCTTTCGTCATTAAGACGCTACTTGGGACGACGGATTGCTTCGCTTGTTATGTTTAGAAACCACTCTGGCTGCATGTAGCCAAGAATGCTCACACGATATAGTTCTATCGGAAACAAAACATCCTAATCGCTTTTTTTGCGACAATAGTCATTCATATAGCAGATATTGACTCAACGTCAATCTCAGTGGATGATGACTGCGGCGGCGGTGGCGGACGGGACTACTAGATCCCGTTCATACTTACCAGTCTAGTGTAGGTGGTGTGTGTGGGTCAAACGGTGGTACAATTATTCAGACAGTGCTATTTTTACCTCCGTTTCGGTGTGGGTGGGAGGAGTTCATGGTTAAACATTGGAAAGTTGTAGTGGTTGGTGGATTGTTTTGCACTTTTTCCGTTATCTACGGTGATGGGGCGTTATACATTGTGTTTGTTACGAGCGTTTCGAGTGACAAAGTGGGAGGAAAACTTCGTGCCATGCGAATTCGTTCCAGGTGCTGACTCGTGGACGTCCATGTTACTATAGAAAAAGGGCTCTGAGTCCGTGCTCCCAGATATATTGCTAGATGGGGGCTAAGGAACTACTAGCTCAATCTAAAATCGATATCTCTCGATCGACCGTGTTTAATCTCAGTCCATGATCTTCAAGCCAGTGTTGATCGCGGCTCTTTTCAGTGGGTGATACCTGTTACTCGAAGCGGTTAGGACAATTGTAAGCCCGCTAGCGTTATGGACTCGTATTTCCATCTCTACTTAGTAGATATATATCATATATTTCCTGAGGTGTCTGTTTTCTCAACTATGAGGGAATAATTAAGATACATCATACGTGTAGCCCATACGGTGTACCATATCATGTGCCAGTTTATGTCTAGTTAGGTCGCCACGGTGTCTGTATTCTACTTAGGCACAATGGAAGCCGCCACTCCGCAGGTATACATCATCGGGCATGCTGTCCATCTCCAATCTAAAATCACACCATTTGAAAGGGCATTGTGAGCGACTTTGCCTATTTCAAACTATCATCACCCCCAATCTCACTCGGAAAGAGGCCTGAGGTAGCGGGTGTGGCGCAGTTTTTCAACCTGTTCGTTACGCTGAGACAGATCGAGCAATTCTGAGCGATCCTCTCCGATGTTGGCTACACATTCTCGTGCGACTCAGCCCTCGACCCATATATCGATGAGGTATGGTGTTGAACTTTTCCGTGACGCCGTTTTCGCACCGACCTGATCAGGCTTTCTTTTCCCTTCCACCTGGAAATCCTGTTGGCTGCCGAATTCAGGCTCGGTCAGCCGAGCGAAGATGACAACGCCAAAGCCACCGCGCACGTATATCAACGTCTAGGCTGCAGTGTTCGTGTTGAGCTTTGCTATTCGTCACTGCAATCCAACTATTATCATCAGCCCTGATTTGGAATCGGTAAGCGGTGAGGAACCGATCCTGGATATGAGAAGGCAAACCGTAAATTTTTTTTCTGAAACATAGCCGTAGGGTGCGAGTTTTCACCTCTTGAAATTTTTTTTATTTGCTGTTATCGCGGTAAGAGAGAGGGCGCGAATAGTGGTCTGAGCTGTCGTCATGGCCGGGGCTTGGATTTTCCGCCCCTTGGCCTCGTATTGATGGCATCTTCCGTCTAGTAAAGGAGATAAGGCAAACATATCAAAGTGCTCCGTGGCCCTCTCATAAAGGCAAGGTGAATGGAGGGCGATATCCATTACTCCATGTCAAACCACGTGGGCTTGTTTGTTTCATGCGTGTATCGCATTTCTGCCGTCTCACTTCCTTCGTCAGCGATCCGTCCAACGATGCATAGATTCTTCCGTCCTGTCCACCCCAGCGCCACTGTCCCGACATCCCCACCTGCATTCTTGTTGCCCCATCGCAGCCCCGCTGTATGACAGTTACTGGATCTGAGTGGTATCCTAGGGCTTTCCTACGATATGGACTGCGCCTTACTAGGTATCTCGATTGGTGACTTGCTCCATGGCGCCAACGTTCACCGGAAAACAACACATCGTGCTTCAGAACCTGACCCATGAACAACGATCAGCCATTCCTTCCACCCTCTTGTCATTGCACGCAGCACCGTCTCATCACGGTATCGCTAACGCCTGTTGAGTTGGCAATCCTAAGCCTTCGGGAGGCCGCCTAAACCCTTCTGATGATGGGACCGGAAGCCATCCGGTAGCGCGTACGATTCACCACTCGAGCCACGTTAGACCCACCGTCACTTTTCCGTCCGGTTACAAGATAGGGCTGCGAATAAGAAAGCAAGGCCGTGGGCACTCTGGCCTTTCATGATAGCATACTAGGCACACACTGCGTTGATGTTGTAATCGCTGACGGGCAGTGCAGCGCTGCCATATCCAATGGAGACATGCCTGTTTCGCCATGCAAGTCTTCGCTGTAGCTGCACCCCTCCTCGGGGACACGGTGTGCGTTGGTAGTCCCGATGTCCTGAATTCGGAAGCCTATGGGCAGAGCCTCTCCGGTAAAGACCCTCTTGTGGCCAGATTCATATACCGCCGTTTCATCTCGAGATGTACTCGCTGCCGCAATAGTGTGTTTTGCTCAAAGAATATTGAAGTGCAGCGACACCGTCAATGAGTCGTGATTTTGTTACACTGCCGTTCAGGGTAACACGTCCAGATCAGAATAGTAGTCGAGATGATTCGACCCAAGTAGCTAACACGATGGTGAGCGATGCTTTCTTTTTCTTTTTCACGGGGTGACTTTGCAGACTGACTTAGCTTTAGGGTGACCACCACGACCACGATACAAACGAACCGGTGACAGAGCATGTCTACTATCAAGATTCACAATATATGCTGTCACATCCTACGGTTCATCAGCAGCATTTCACTTCGTCATCACCACCAACGTACGCGAGTCCAACGCTTCCGCCTTCAGTGCGAGCAGCTTGGGATGCAGAAAGAGCGACTTATGGGACGACATCAATGCTGCCCACCAACGGTCATGACTTATCGACTCAACCGATTCAAGACTCTGGCAGAGACGACGATGCACAACAATACGAAGAAAGCTCGCATGCTCCAAATGAAAGATCGTATGGTGCATCTGACCACCATACCACCCCGTACATCAACGTGGGCCAAGATTATTATCACACTTCTACGGGGCTGTCACCCGATGATTGGTATCATTATCTGATGGGTCAGCCATATGCGTAAGTTGGACAACAAAACATCATGGAGTAAACGATACTAAAGGCTCACAGAATACGCGGATCAGAGGAAGAGACATTTTGGCAGACTTCTTTTCATCATGAATTGCCGTCGGCGCCTACAGGATCGTACAATGGCCCCTCCGAAATCGGCACCGAGTCTTCGGGTGGTCTGGAAAGTAATGAATCTTCAGTGACCTGGTATGTATGTCAGTAAACCAAGTGGTAATTGGTCCTTACAATATGCAGTAACATACCTCCCAATATAACTGACACAACAAATCCACCCGGTGATATATCATGCCATCTCTGTGGTAGAGTACTGCGTGGGGAGTATGCGAGAGGAAACCTTGTACGGCACAAAAGGACTTGCCATTCCGAAAATGTCTTCCTTTGCGAAGTAGAAGGCTGCAGCCGTCAGTACCGGCGATCTGATGCGAGGACACATCATTACAAGAAGAGCCACCCGGAACTCAAGATTCCGTCAAATCGAAATAGCATCTAAATCGGGATTCTTTTTTTTTTCTTGGGTTGCGTATCACACGGTCAATGAATGAACTGTGAACAAGACCCTAGCGGTTATGTCCAAAGGAGAGGACCAGAGGCGGAGCAGAGGGTGCATTTAGCTGGTTATTGGTATGTTGAACTCTAGGTATAGGATCGTTTGGTACAGGGTCGTTTAGTGTCGAGACATTACGTAGTGTGGCGTATTGAGACACTGATAATGTACTGTAACCACCCTAGTTGCAATTAGCTAACTTTGTACCCGCTATATAGGTATAATGCGAGGCGTTTGATATCGTTCTCTTTTTCTTGGATCCTCTTTCAGTGCATTGTTTTCTATCAAACTCATGGCCTATTCTTTGCTGATTTCTTGTTTGTATTTTTTTTTTTCATTCCACGGCATCGGGGACCGCCACTGAAAAAGCTTCAGGTTTTAGTGACAGCGCTTTCTCAGAAACGACTTGTGCGTTACACAATGTACACGCAGTGAAATCGATTCTCGGTTGCAAGGCTCGACGTTAGGGCAAGGCTGGAATGGTCATGAATGCTTGCGCTCAGATATAATTCTGAATAGCCGCAAGGGCGATAGTCGTCCATGCGTATAATTTTTTCTCGTTTTCTGGTTTTTCTTCGGCCTGGACTTGCTTGGATCCAATCAAGATGAAACTCTATGACACCATACGAGTGTGCTGAGGTTAGCGTCTTCGGTATGAAGTAAATATGGGAAGTGATTTGTAGTCTACCATACCTATGAATTTGTGATAGTATTAGCAGAAACATGCGCGACACATTTCAACTTTTGCAAGACTCTTCACTGCATTATATGCAACGTCGCACAACACATATACATCCAAGAATATTGGAAGGGAAATGCATACCGAGCTCGTGCTCTAGCGCTGCACTTCATCTTCGTGCCCATCATGCCCGACGATCATTTTTTTTAGTCGCGAAATGCAAAACCACCGGCACCCGCTTTTTCGGGTTTCCCAATTCCTCGCCCAACCAGGGCTTACCACGATGCTGGGCAGGCGCAGGATATTTCCGCAAATAGGTCGACGCCCAATTGGCGTGGCCGAAATTCTCACCGATCAGTGGAAGTTGCTTCATGCGTCATTTTTCGTGGAATGTTGCCCAAGGTAGAACGAGCCCAAAATGAGGAGAAAAAACATGGATTTTTTTTTCTTTCTTTCGTGTTGTCTGTTCACTGAGTGTGTGCGCATGAGAAGGTATGAGGGTTTTCTTTCCCTTTCTATCGGGACATTGAGGAAAGAGCGGTGTACACGTGGACACACATACACACATATGCGGACTACATAATGTAAGTAGCGATAAAATCGGGTGTACATTCATTAGATTCTTACAATGGGTGGTCTGTGGATCATTCGAGTTTCGAATTAAGAGGATAGAAGAAATTTTGATTACTGAAACAAACTATTTTTTGCAGTGAAAGAGGGAGAATCATCCACAATATTATGCAACCGGTGTGCTGCACTGTGCATGTCACAAAGTCACTCTCCCTCCAAAGGATGCTGTACTAGAATATTATAACTACAACCAAACAAATCCCCCCGGAAGAACTTTCCGATGACTACATAACGGGTAGTTGCATTGGAAGCACCTTCTGATGCTGCTCCTACCACGATGCTAGTGACTGCGTAGGGCTGTGTTACCACCACGCCACCAACGGATATGTACGACATAAATCATCCGCGAATGGTAACACGTGGGTGCTACGTTCCGCCGCAAATACTCTATTGATCCTCCAAAAGCTCCTCACCGGAACGTAGTGCCGGTGGAGGATTAGGTTTGAGGCGCTGGGTGAAAAATGTACGACATGCACTCTTGGAACTCAATTGTGCCCCACGCGTGGTGATTTGCTCAGATTATTGAGGCGTGGGGGTACAGGAAAAATGCATGATTGGCTCTGTACGCTATGAAATCATATATGAGCAACCCTGGACTGTCGTGGCATTAGTGAACAGTCGGTAAGTGAGAAATCAAAAACGTGGTTATACATATAGGTTTACTCCCAAACCACCCTTGTCACCTCATGTGGCTTGAGTAACAGCTCTACATGTTTCCTTTTCCAAACACTGGCTTAAAGAGTTTATGGCTATCATCAACGCACTATATCATTAGTCCTTGATATCCATCAGCGGCGCACAATTTTGATGAATCGAAATTAGAAAAAAGCTACCCTCGTGTCACCTGCTTCTTATATAGTGTGTCTGTCTGTGCAGTCACTTCCTTTAAACGGTGAAGATGGGTAGAACCATTTGGATGCTTTCGTTAGGTCTGGTTCTGTACCCACCATCTAGCTTGTAAACAGTTTTTCCAATAGCTGCCAAGAAGCAATCACGGTCAAATTTCTTGGGCCACCGTTTAGTCTCCAGGATTGCGACATACAGCTGAAAACAGAAGTGTTTGCGATGTATTCTAGGTCGCAACTATTGTGATTCATCCTCTAAATGGGTGCCGATTTGTCAATGTTGTGGCGCGGTCTTACCACCGTGAGCGAAGTAGAAAAGGTGCTGATTCATTGCTTAGCCGGTGACTTAGCACCCGTGGTTTCCATTAGCGGGCGGATGCATGATAGGAAATTCAAAATGACAGGGTTGCGTCTGATGGGGATGTTTTTAGAGTCGTAATGTCAATTGCGCGGCAACTTTGGGTGTATAACAGCGAAACACCATTTGCCTGTTAACAGAGCACATGGACAGGGCATAAAGAAGCTGTTGGGTGTCGATCGAAATATTTCATGGTGGTACCAAGACGTACGAAAAAAATAAAAGAAGTTCGCGTTCGGCAAGTAGACAAATATACGCCTCATTTGTGCGGTGAAAAGGATAGGAGTGACAGGGAAGGACGCGATCATGTATATGTATGTACTATGTAGGCATAATGCATGCTTATCGAAAACATTAGATGCGTGAAGAAAATACGCCTGCAACGCTATATGTACATTATACAGTACGGTAGCTACTATAGTTCGGAGGTGTTGCGGGAGCGAAGGATTCGGGCCATGATTTGTTGATGTAGTCGCTCGGGAGTAAGGGTCGGGTCGGTCCGATTTGCTTGTTCACTGAGCTAGCCGCCAGCCCGATCTCGATGGCTGTGCCGTATAGGGGTAGCGAAAACACCTGCCACTGGATATTGAGAATTGGTGAGATTGGGAACAAAGAATTTGTTATACGGGCTTATTCAGGGTTTGACGTGAGATTTTCTACCATAATCTAGACGTTGAATATGCCAGAGTTTGTAAAAAATGGAGGTGTGCACAAAGTCCAAAATAAACAAATCAAATCTATGAACTTTGTCGTGTAAAGTATCATCTGTGTAAGGTACATAATTCGATAACATTCCCCACTTGTGTTCAAGAATTCCTGTCCTCAAGGGAACGTTTGGAAGGAGATACAGTACAGTGTCATACACCGCCCAATAACACCTCCATGAAGTGTGATGTGCTAGAAGAATGGCCTGCAGCTCTTGGGTCAATGGGACAATCTACTTCCCGATTAGCCTCGTGCATTCCGTTAGCTAGGCTTATGTGTTAGGCACCAGGGCTGGCCAAAAGTTTGTATGAGGCTGAAAAAGCAGCGGTCAGCCATCGCGTCGAATCAGGGGCTAGACCTAAGGATTTTTTTGTTTGCTCCATTGTGACTTCTAGAAGTGTAGGCTCTTGGAAGCGTGGGCATCTGTGAACCTCTCCTTGCTTCCTAAGTGGTATGGCCTTATACTGCGCAGTCAATCCTAAGGCGATAAGAACTTGGTATATATGAGTGTTAGCCAGGGTGCCTATAGTCTTACCACGCATAAGGGTAACACCACAGACTGCAATAGGTTATCATGCTGTTACGTGATGATTTTGTGGCGTACACAACACGAGGAGGTTTGGAACACTCGCCGGAAACGTGGGAAGACGAGGATTCGTGTTCTTGCCCACACGGTCCACTAGAGTGTAGACCAAAACTTCTTATTTGCTTTAAATGGGTGACAGGATATGCTTCACAAACGTTGGATACCGTTCTCGGAGGGTGCTGTGGCCTATAAATATTACATATATGCAGCAGAGATCCCCGTATCTTCCAGGCAAGAGTTTCCATCCGCAACCCCCATCTCAACCGCCCTCGCTATCCCGCTCTTGATAATCGCAAATACCGAAGGTATACAGACCCCAACCCCATACGTAATGCGCGCTTCTGACCATGCAAGTCTAGGTGGTTTATGCTCGCAGCTGATCCTGTCGAGGGACCAACCTGTCCGCACTTAGATGCAGTGCTCCAACACTGCGCGCATACCCGTAATATTCAGTGTCACCAAGCTCTGCCGGAAGAGTCTTCCGGACATAGTTCCATCCAAACGCTTGAACAGTATCGCATCTTCATTATCGATTCGGTCGCCACAGCTTTGTAGAGGAGGGGCAGGTGCGAGGGGTGGTTTCCGATCGCTTCCCTATTTATAAGCTTGGATTAATCCGAGTATTTGGTGGACTGCATAACACAAGGCACTTTCTCAAACATGCCAACGGAAACGTTCTACAACGCATACCCAGAGGAGGGCTGGCAAAAAGAATTGTGGGATGGCACGTCGACCCCGTCGCCGCAGGAATACCCGGCTCAAGAGGGTTACTACAACGACGCCGAAGGATACATCGGTCAAAACATTGGCTTTCCATCCACTGCATTTGGTATATACGACACCGACGTGTCAACGGGCAATAACTACACGCAGGCTTGTCAACAGCCACGGCAAGGCCCCAACCACGGCACCTACCAACCTTTACCCTTCACCAGCCATGGCGAGTTTCCAGCAAACATTTTCCCATTAAGTCCAGCGCCATCAGATTCATACGCTTCACCACAATTCCACCACGTGGAAAAGCCATCAGCAGTCCAGTTGTAAGTACAGAGCCACCTTCTCCACCAATTTCAACGGCCAAGAAGAAGAGAAAAAAAGGCAAAACATATACTAACCACGCGAACAGAGCCCGCGAGCAAGAGCCCGCCCCGCTAGACAAATGGCCGCAAACGACGTACCTGTTCGACGAACCCACGACGCCCTCTTCGACCTCGACGAGATCGAGCAGCACGATGATCACGCCCTCATACACCACCAACCCTCCCACCTCGCAACCCCAACACTACACACCCGCCTCACCCCACCCGCCAACCTCTCTCCATCCACCAACCTCTCTCCCTTCCGCCCCTTCTCTACCCCCTTCCTCCACCACATCCACCCCCTCCTCCACCCCGACCCCGACCCCGACCGCGACCGCGACCGCGACAACCCCCCAACCCCCCAAATCCATAACCGTAACCTGCGAATGCGGCGAACAGCTCCACGGCCCGCACGCCAACGGCAACCTCAACCGCCACCGGCGCTCGCTCAAGTGCTCGACGTCGAACGGGAAAAAGCAGGTCATCATCATGTGCGAGAGCTGCGCGACGCCGTTTCGACGCTCCGACGCGCTGTTGAATCATCGGCGCAAGAAGCACGGGGCGCCGCCTGCTACGCCGCGGACGTAGGTTGCTGGATCAAAGGGTGGGGATAGTGGGAGGTTTTGAGGGGGGATGATGGTGGGTGATGGAGTGTTTGTTGGTGTTTGGATGATGTAGTGGAGGGAGGAGGAAGGATGGGGATGAAGGGACATCCGTTTGAATTTTTCTTGTCATGCCTTTTCTTTTCCCTTTTTTTTCTCCCTTTTGTTCACCTTCTTTTCTTTAGAACTCAATCTGTTCAACAACGGGTACTGTCGACCTTGAATGGCAATTTGCGATGCAAAGTATTAAAACTAGAACCACCAACCAATTCCCCCTCCTTCGTTGGAAAAGCCATTTGGCAAGATTTTTGGAGTTTAAATTTCTTTCTTTTCTTTCTGTTCGCTACCTACTCTTTCTTTCTTTTTTTTATTGGATGTGTTATGTTGGGTTGAGTTAATGATACTTACTTACCACACACGCCCTTCGCTGGAAAAACCATTTAGCAAGATTTTGGGGTTTTTTTTTCTCATTTCTTTTCTCGTTCGTTCACGTCTTCGTTTTGCTTTTCTTCTTGGGTTAGTAGGGAGGTTTTGTTTTTTTGGTTAGGTTGACTTTAGGTGATTAGTCTTATCCTTTTTAGTATTACTTATATTACTATGCCCTATGCTTCTTTTGAGTGACGTCTGGCGTGCCTTGTGTGTTAGAACTGTGAAGTAAGTGAGTTCGGAGCAACTTTGGTGATGAATAGTTTGGGCTGTGTTGGGTTGGCTTGGGAAAGAGGATGTGTAGTAGGTGTGTACGTTGGTATGTATATGTATATGCGTGTGTTGTGTGTGGATATTAAAATAATGAAATAACAACAAGTTACATACCCTTGTCACAAACATATACTTTATCAGTACAGCCACAAGGCAGGCTAAACCTCACCCTCTTTCCTTACTCCATAAAGTAACAGACGCCACGTGTGAAAAGCAAACTATGTAGAGAAGAAACCTTATTGTCTCCGAGGATTCCTGGTCGAGAAAGTGGATACGATACGGCCGAACAAGTCCATACATACATAAGCACAAGATGAGAGGGAGAGAGAATTGCAAGTGGCTTTACGTATAATATATTAGATATTCGAGCATTTGTACATTACGTCGTGAGGTATATACATATTGAAGAAAGAGAAAACGCGAGAGGAACATCGCTAATTATGATTAGAAGTCGGACGTTTTTGGGCGTTGTGAGATGTAGCAAAATCGAAGTCTGCTACGGATGATTGACAAACGAAAAAAATGATTAAGGTAGGGAAAGGAAAGAGGTATCGTTCGCAAAGATCGATGAACCAGGACAAAATCAGGTTTGTGGTACATTTGTGGACATGGAACGAAAAACGCCTTTCAACCGACTCCAGATAAAACTTCGGGAATGATGCAGGAAGATGCTTCAAAAAAGACCGTTGGGTGTTAGCAATGCGCGTAGATATCTCCCATGGAAAGTCCAGATTAGGTAGGTATTAGAGAGCCGCCCAGAATGAGTTTTGCAATATTCATCATTAGTCGCCAAAAAACCAAGACCGAAAAAAAAAATCAAATGCTCGTTATCCGTGCGTTGGGACCAACGCGCTGTGGTCTAAGGTTGATGACTGATTCCAGTTCTTTGAGCATGTTGTTGCTCGCGTCCCGCTGTTCTCGTGCAGACGCTTGTCGTGCTCGATCTTCCATTATCTTGTGCATTCGCTCCTCTCTCGTCATTGTCAATCTCGTCTTCGGAATGGCAATGGCTTCAAATATTTCATCGTCGGAATTACTCCCGATGCTCGGAGGAGCGGATTGTTGTGGACTCAGGGTTTCGCCATTTAGTGCACGAAGTGCGTCCATGGGAGTCCCCTCTTCAACGGCAGTTAAGCCGCCGAGACTTGGTACGGGGGATCGCAAACCACTGGACGCCATCGATATCCGTCGTTCCTGGCGATCGATGTTCACCGCTAAAGCGCTTCTACCGGCCTCCCAAGCTTGAACCAGATTCTTGAGATCCGCCCCAATCGAGTCGTATTGAGACATGAGATGTGCTCCCAGGTCAGAGACGTCATCCGATTCTTCCAAGCTCTTGTGGGATTCTTCACGAAGAATTTGCATTTTAGCTTGCAGGCCGCGGATGCCTTGAGATAAACCACCTAGCTTCCGGACAGAGTTGCGGAGTCGATCCCGGTTCGGCGTCGATTGCACTTTTAGAGGAGAGGGAAGAACAAACTGCTCCTCTTCTGCGAGTACACGATTGAATTTCTCACTCCATTCTCCCGTAGTTGTAGCAAGAGTTGTCAGTGAGTCCACGACCGTGCTCCACCGTGCGAAATCTTGCTTCCCACTGTCTGCTTCAAGTGCTAGCAAGGAGCATAGGTACACCCGTCTCAAGGTGAACAATCGGTATTGCAGTACTCTTAGGACTTTCAACGTCTCGGCGTCCTCGAACTCTGCTTCTGAGTAGCCTTGAGAGGCATCCTGCAAGTCTGGATTGCTCACGTCATACACATCAAGGTACTTTTCCAGGTCATCTTCTTCGATCAAGCCCTTCAGTTGACCGCATTGTTCGGAAAATATGGGTATTGTCTCGGCGAATGCAGCCCGTAGATTCTTGCGCAATCGTTGGCAACGCCGACTTTGGCCTTTTTCTTCGAGCCTCGAAATGGGTGGAAGGGGACTGCTTCTGTAACGATGTCAGTCAGTTATTGCGCATTACCTATTTCGATGTTTTGTTTACATACAAACGATAGCCCCTTGAAACAAGTTCTACCTCTTGAATCAACGCTAGAGCTGATGACGTCGATGCTTCGAATGCTTGAAGATTTGTGACTAGAGTCGAAACACCATCCACAGCTTGGTGACGTAAATACTGGAGCCGTTGTCGACGAAGGTAGGCATAGATAGCCGTAGCTATGGCCGCAAACACTAAGAGGACCACTGCGACGCGCGTCTTGTTGGCCCGCCTCCTCGACCAATGTAGAACCCATACCAATACAAAGGCAGTAGCGGCGGTGAGCAATGCGCCATTCACACTGACAGTAGCCACGAGAAACTCTTGTGGCCCAGTGGGGCTATTTGCGGCGGCGAAATTGGGGAGCCCGGCCGTCCGCAGACCACCAGGTTCATTCAATAGCTGGGAGGCGACGATTAGGTACCGAAAGTGTTCGAGGAAACGTAAGTTGTCGGCGCGTCCGAGTCGCGAATTGAGTGCTTTCTGTAAGAAAGATGATGAGCGAGGTGATGGAGAATGTAGTTGGGCAAGTTACGTACAGAGCAAGCGCTGTGGATGCGCGATACGGAGCCATGGTGGGTGGTGGAGACGCGCAACGGGCGCGGGAGCTTGTCTCGTATGCGTGACTGCAGCGTCGACGGCCCCCGAGGGGCGAAGTTGAGGATGTCTGCGGGTGGTGATGAGGCTGTCGTGGAGGTGGGAGAGGGTGGGGTGGAGCCTCGGCCGGTGCCTGTTATGGCCGTTAACAGAAAGACCAAGGAACGAGATGGAGAGCGAGGCCGACGAGTGGGATTCCGTGCTGGGCTGGGCTGGACTCGGCTGCTGCGTGGCACCGAGTGGCGGCTTGCTTACCTTCGAGAAGCTCTGCCAGCGGTGAGTCTGTTGGAATCACTTGCTCCATCGCCTCGTCATTGCCTGCAGCTGGCTCACGGGTGGATGCGCGCGGGTTGTTGGCTAAGTATATCGGCTCCCTCCCGGCTACCGAGTACAATATGTACCGGGTCGACGTGCACAAGGCGATGGGTCAGATGCTCGGTATGCTCGGCTCGATCGGTTGTCGTGTATTCAGCGTGTTGGACAATATGACGCAGCAATCTATGGATGGCGATGGCAATAGCGGAGGGTCGAGGTGTAGAGCGGGAGGTGAGTGAGTGGTTACAGTAGGTAAGTGGTCGACTATCGAAAGCTCACACAACAATCAATCACGGGGCAAAAGTTCCGAGTCCAGGGATCAGGGTCCAATTGTCCATATTGCCATCCATCTCCATAACACGCGCTCCTTGCGGCTGTGCTAAACAACCGTTCCACTTCTCCAGTGACGGTCTTCGCGGACGCAATGACGCCCAGGAAAGGGTCTTGGTGCCCGTTTGATTGGATGCGCACAGGCCTCCCCAATCCCCCCTTACTTACCTTCTACGACTCCATGTCCGTATGTACCTTATGTATAGCTACTCAGCTTATGTATGTACTCTACCCATCACCGAACATCGACTTCTGCTTGCTGCATGCAATCCGAAGAGTCACCCATGTCTCCATGTGTCTTCGTGCAGCCGTAAAAGCCTCGCGTGCCTCGTTTACAAATTCATGTAATCCTTGCCACCGCTTACTCGTCCCTCCTGCACGTTTCCACGCCCTTCCGCTGCATTTCCAACCCCCGGCTATGACACCAAACATTCATCCGACCTCTACCTACCTAGTTTGATTCGCGACCCATTCTAGCACGGGAACCCTTATACTTGCTTTCTCTCTTCTATCGTTGATAGCAGTAGCAATCATGATCCGGTTTGCGGTTTATCTCCGCAATTATACGGACTAAAATAACTCACATCCTTGTATTTTCGGACCACTACATTATGTACCTCCTTCATCATCGTCAGACGTTCAACACCACTCCATATCATCCACTCTGGGCCGCCGTGATTCCATCATCATAGAGTATATTAGCACAAGGCTATACATTCGCATACCCAAGGTCGAGTGGCGTATCTCGATGGAAACAGAATACATATGTATGGCGGTTTGTCCATGCGCATATTTTGTGGACTGGATCATGCAGAGTCAACTCTACCCTTTACGTCTTTCTCATTCTTACTTAAATGTGGCGAGTGCAGATATCATTAGTGAGCAGTTAATGCTTGTGATTATCTCTCACGGCGTGGATCGCAAGGCTCCTATTCGAGATCTTTATACAAGCTCCATCCGCTCTAACTTATTACCTGCATAGATGCATTTGGAAGTTACATTCATTGCGTACTGTTGGTTCACACGGGTGGGGGTGTAGATCATGCTACATACCGGCATCTTCTTCGTTCAGCTAGCAAGCAGTCACACATATTGCTATATCAACCATGGCGGCTGCACTCTCTTTCGTGTTTCGGCAGTAGATAGATACACTCCTTGGTAGTAACTACTACCCTCTACTATCTATTCGTTCGTTCCTTGATACTCTACCTGCCCATATTCTTTTCTTCTTTCTCTCCTTCACCATGGATCAAAATAATATCGACCTGCTCGTGTCCAACGTTGCATCGATCCGCACTGCTCTCGACACTTCTCCAGACAGCTGGAGGGAGCATACACAGACCATTCGCGATATGATGGCCTCTTTGGAATTCAGTGATACTTCTCCTGACGATTCTCGAAAGGAATGGCAACTATTTGTGATCACTGTCTTCCAACGTGTAGCTCAAGCAGATGTCGATCATGGTGGGAGTATTATTCTCGATATTGCCGACTGGTGCTTGAAACAGTCGGTGGCTTTGGTTCAGCTTCACCCTGAAGATGTTGATTTACTTACTCGTGAGTTCATGAACGGCCACTCAGTCACATTGCTAACAACTTCCAGTGGTTGGCGAAAACTGGCTTTTGCGCGCTCAGAAACCTCTCCTGAACATCCACCAAGCGGAGCAGAGTTCTGATAGCAGTGGCGATAGCCGGAACGTGATGCTATCGTCCACCGAATGGCAAGCTCGAGAGGGGAACGCAGCCCTTGAGGCCAAGCAGCGACTTGATACGGCTGATTATGTGGAGGCGAGAGCACTGTTGCTTCCAGCAGTTGAATACCTCAAACGTGCCGTCGATGCTGCACATGCACAAGACAAGATTTACGGCGCGCTCCTTGCCAAAGTTCGAACATCCCCTTCAAGCCTTCCAAACAGAGCACTAATACGTAATAAAACATAGGCTGCAGAAGCATGCATGAGTATGGGGAACGTCTCTTCTGACAAAGTCAACGAAGCCCATTTCCGCGACGCTCTCATGTACCTTCAAGAAGCAAGCAAAGACACGCACTATACTCTCCCAGATCACTTTCAGCAGTATGTATTCCTAAACATTTCGTTGACGAATATGAGCTAATCAGCTCAGGTATCTGAACGAGCATGGGCCCGTGCTGTTGGGATAAGACATCAAGTACCTATGTACATAGGAAAGCAGTCTCGATGGTTATGGAGGCTCGCGTGTACTCCTTCAACTAGATAGCCTAGTAGCTCCTCTCTACTCTATAAAGAATGCATACATCTTCCTGGTGATGAAAATTTTCTACAATATGAAGATTTGGTGACGCTAACAAGTTCTACTTCACTTGACTGGTTCTCTCTAACTACCAAACCCCTTTTGTAGCTATATCAACGATACACAGTGCCTTGAAGGGTAGACGTTAACGGCCCGATTTCAATTCTGAAGACCCAGGGCAATTAGGTCATGCGGCATCAATATTTCCGTAACGCTCCATGCGCTCGTTGTTGGTTGTCAGGGGGGATTATGTGATGCATGCGCATAAAAAAAACAATTGGATTCAAATGTTGTTTCCTGCCATGCGGTCAAGCCCATGCATCAAGGTTGCGGCTGAGCGCTCGGGCCACCTGCGCTCTTTCCTTTATCCGAGCGCTGCCGGTACGGTGCAATTTGGTATCACGACATCATCCTGAGCGCCCAACAAACGAGCTGCCATGCACCGATAACTCACGGAAAACAAGATCTCCGCGTCACAATATCGGGCCCGATTGTCTGCCGAGCATATACGGACGATCAGCGCATACTTGTCGACTACAACCATCAGAGTATCTCTCAAGCTCTGTATTGCGTCTGCAGCGTTTACGAGATCTCCCAGCTACGTGCCTGTGCGACGTAGTTTCTGCGGATTTTGCTTACCTTTCCTTCCCGCCATATCACTGCAACATCCGATATGAACGAAGAACGGGAACTTGCGATCAATCCCGTGGTTGGATCAAGTATCCAACACAATAACCAGGTATGTCTTTCCCCCCACGCGAGCATTATCCTGCTGCTATCTACTCGCGGAGTCATAGCTGACCTTTCTCGCCACACAGGTAGTCTCGAACATCCGTAACTTGACCGCCTCTCTATTCGGCGTCGCCGCCGGTACACTCGGCCTCGAATCATATCCCGGCTTCATCTTCTACCTGGTCGGCACACTCTTCGTATCTGTTTTGTTGTTTGCGGCTAGAACAGAGGGAAAACCCAAGGAATACTTTCATAAGCCCTTGAGTGATTTGTGGCTTGGAGAGGTATTCGGCGGCTTAAGTGGTTTCGTGTTGACGTGGACATTATTTTACGGGCTTGTGAGAGCATGATAGGAGTTGGAATTCACCCTTTACGAGTACATATGAATGAGTTGGAACAATGGATGATTGGCCCTGAGTGTTGACGGTATAGGCAATATCCCAGGATCTTAACCTTGGATAAAAGCTTGCCAGGGAGAAAGTCAAAAAAGCGTCTAGCATCGAGTCTGCTGCTGCTTGAAATGCAGGACAGGGCACTTGGCTTATGGAAATGTGAACATGGACGGCCGGGTTAGGAAGGAATATACCCCATTGAATGCGATATATCGTTGGATGCATATTTGGGTATAAATGACAGATAGGTGCATCGCTCTACCTAACCATCTTGCCCACTGAGTCACTCTCAGAACGTCTGTAAAAGAGAGAGCAATGAATCATGGGATGCATGATAATCCGTACGATTGATTAAAAGCCTATGCAAAATCCAACGGTTCAAGTCCAGCGACAAATACGAGTATCGCAAGCTTTGTAGTACATATGTTATGTGCATGTTGCAAACAAATACTACTATCATCTCCAATGTATCCTCCAGTGCTAGCTATATTTAGGTAACTACTAAGTATGTAAATCCCTACAACTGCTTGCTTTATCAACACATGTTCGTATTTACAGCGTGTTTGCCTAAAGAGGCTGGCTGGTCTATGCTTAATTGGTTACGCGAGACGACGCGTCCACCGCGTCGCACTATTTCGCCTGCCCGCCTTTTGACCTTTCACCCACCAGCTCCTACACAAACAAAGCATCTCACATAGCAGAAGCAGAGCATTGCAACAGTAACCCACTCCCCTCCTCCGAATTTTTTGACGCAAACCCGCAATCAGTAAGGTCTATCCTCGGGTATACTCGGTTTTCATCACTAACTAATTAAAGTGCTTGAGGCACGCTTGGAACAAGCCGATTTACTGAAGAAGGTAGATACATTGTACGATTACAAGGTTTTGTAGGAAGTTTCTCACCCGCTCTAGGTGGTCGACGCTATCAAGGATCTGGTACAGGATTGCAACTTCGACTGCAATGATAGCGGTATTGCTCTACAGGCCATGGACAACTCCCACGTTGCCCTTGTATCGATGCTGTTCCGATCCGAAGCCTTCTCGCCGTACCGATGCGACCGCAACATTGCCCTGGGTATCAACCTGGGATCCCTCACCAAGGTCCTTCGTGCCGCAGCGAAGGACGACCAGTTGACTATCAAGGCTGAGGATGTGCCAGATGTCGTCAATCTTGTCTTTGAATCGTCGAAGCAGGACAGGATAAGCGAGTACGACATCAAACTTATGGACATCGACCAGGAGCATTTGGGCATTCCAGAAACGGACTATTCTGCTACAATCAAATTACCTGTGGCCGAATTCCAGCGTATTTGCCGTGACCTCAGTGCGCTATCAGAATCCGGTATGGGTGTTCATGGTTTTCTAAGGTTTAGGATGCACTGACATTCTGGCTAGTTACAATTGAATGCACAAAGGAGGGCGTCAAGTTCTCGGCCCAAGGAGATATTGGATCTGGTTCGGTGCAATTGAGGGCTAGCTCCAACGTCGACAAGCCCGATGAATCCGTTGAGATTGATCTCACTGAGCCAGTTTCCCTGACCTTCTCCCTCAAGTATCTGGTCAACTTTTGCAAGGCGAGCGGCTTGTCTGAACACGTCAGCCTTCAGCTCTCCTCCGAAGTCCCGTTGTTGGTTGAATATGCAATGCAGGACAACAGTTATTTGCGCTTCTACCTCGCACCCAAGGTGAGCCCCGCTCCCATCTTTTTGCCTCCGTTTAAGACAGATTTACTAATTATGTACGTAGATCGGTGATGAAGAATGAACAAGACACTAGTGTGTAGGGATGAGAATATGAGATAAATCTGTACAAGCATGATGCAAAAGAGAAGCGGCAATGTCGTTCCCTGACTATACAGGGAACGTTACACGGATTCATACTGTAGGGTTGGATGGACAATATCTGCGGTTGTGTACCACTTACGCTATGTACTAAGCAGAGATACCGAGGGGCAGCAGCTAGCCCCGCCGATGTCATTTCGGGGAAGCAAAACATCGATAATAAAAAAACATCATTCAAATAAAACCAGCTCTACCACCCGCGCCTCCTCTCTGATACACATTCTTGGGCTCAGCCCCTAAATAACTTTGCATCCACCTGCGAGAATGACTTCAGACAGTTTGATACCAGAGACTCGCGTGCTCGCGATTGCTAGCCATGTAAGAGTCACCAGGCCACTCGTACCACTGCTTGCTCTGACCGACGTGGAATAGGTAGTTCATGGGTGAGTTTATTTACATCCACGCCTTGCATCTCGCGGCCGCATAGCTGATCCCCTCGCAAGATACGTTGGAAATAAAATGGCGACCTTCGTAATGCAGTCTATGGGGTGCGACGTTTCCGCAATCAATACTGTACATTATAGTAAGCGCCTCATCTATAAGTTTGGACCAGTTCAAAACAGTTGATAGGTTTCAAGGCAATCACACGGCGTATAAACAGGTCAAGGGCACCAAGACATCGGCGGAACAGATGCTCGAACTGTATGAGGGACTGCAGCAATCCGGCCTGAACACCTTCGACATACTGCTCACAGGATACATGCCGAGCGCACAAGCGGTGCAGGCTGTGGGGAAGATAGGAAGGGATGTCAGGCTACAAGCCGCCACAAAACCGGGGAGTTTCTTCTGGGGTAAGTGAAAGTGCTGGTTGCGGAGTTTCCAACGGGATGGGGTAGTAACAGTGATGCAGTGCTTGATCCCGTTATGGGCGACAACGGAAAATTGTACATACCAGAAGATGAGGTCCCTGAATACAAAACTCTGCTTCGCGACGCCGACCTAATATTGCCGAACCAGTTTGAGGCGGAGTAAGTTCATTTCATGCTGCAGTTCCAGGAGGCAGCGTCTTGCTAACACACCACTGTAGGCTTCTCTCCGACACCACCATTACAGATCTCAATTCTCTAGCCGCCGCTATACAAGTCCTTCACAAGACATACCAGGTTCCCCACGTCATCATCACCTCTCTCCGACTGACACGCGACAACCAAACCGTCACATCCTCGCGCGCCGCTTCAAAGACCGCCTCAACCACAGCATCGGGACACCACTCCCCATTGGAATCCGCAGCAGGAACAACTTCCCTCACCCAATCCGCCCTCGACTCGGCCGTCTCCAACGAGCCGGAAAACATCACCATCATCGGCTCCACCGCAACATCCGACTACAAACCGCGCCTCTTCCGCATCGACATCCCGCTCCTCCCCCTCTTCTTCTCCGGCACAGGCGACATGTTCGCCGCGCTCACGGTCCCCCGCCTCATCGAAGCCGTCCACGCCTCCTCCACACCGAACCTCGCGTCGACCCCGAGTTGGCGGTCCCCCGACGACGTCCCCGCCACCGAGCTCCCCCTCGCCAAAGCGTGCCAGAAGGTGCTGGCGAGCATGCAGAGCGTGCTGGGTAAGACGACCGAGGTTTGCTTGGAGAAGATGGCGGCGTATGACGCGTTGGCGGCCAAGCAGGGGTGTGGTGATAGCCCCGAGGCCACCACGGAGCAGGAGAAGAAGAGGCATCTTGCGCTTATGGATGCGAGCGAGGTCAAGGTGGTGAGGTTTGCTAACGAGATTGCGAATCCACCTGATTTGGAGAGGTTTACACCTAGGGCTGTGGAGGGGGTTGCTCGGTAGTGTGAGGACATGAGAGTTTGCTGGGTGAAAATTATGTAAAAGGGGAAGACTGTAGAACGAAATACCATCGATCTTCTTTTCTTTTTTTTGTGCGTTCGTTCGTTATCGTTGATCTAATCCTGGGCTTCTGGCTTTTTGCCCGTTTCGCCCGCTATATTCATACACCTTTCATTCCCTTCCGTCACATAGTAATTACTTATAAGGAATCTGGGAGAGGATTGGCGAGTTGATCCTCTACCAGACTCCTCTGGTAAGTAATTGCCTCATAGATATATATCCAATGTTCCCTATATAGCGCTCAAGCACCATTCGCTCCAAAACCACCCGTGCTGCCAAACCCACCAGCACCCCGTACACTCTCTTCCAGCTTCTCCACAACAACGACATCAGGCATGACAATCTTTTCCACAATCAACTGCGCAATGCGGTCGCCGACCTTGACCTCAAAGTCCTGCTCCGACAGGTTCGCCAGTATGACGCCGACCTGGCCGCGGTAATCGGCATCAATGACACCAGCCATGGTGTCGATGCCGTGTTTGGCTGCAAGGCCAGAGCGAGGGGCTACGCGACCGTCTACAACGAGCACTCGTTATTAGCATTTCCCAAGTCCCCAATCACGATTTCTAGATATGTATATGGAACTTACAAGTCCCCACCGGCACCGCAATGGAAATATCAGTGTCGACCCTCGCGCGTCCACGCGCGGGAATCACCACATCCCTAGCACTGTATAAATCGTGACCGGCCGCAAACGCACTGCCCTTGGTAGGCGCTTTAGCGTGCTCGCTCAGCAATTGCACCTGCAGAGCCTGCTCCGCGCTGGCGGCGGCAGCGACGCTGGGCGGGATGGGCGCAGAGGGTTGCAGGGCCATGCCGATGATGGGGGTCGGGGTTGCGGTGCCGGAGTCGCTGGCGCGCGGGAGAGGAGTGGATTGCGTGAGGGGGGTGGGGTCGATGACTTTTGTGCGTTTGGGGAGCGGCGAGGCGGGGAGCGAGGGCGGTTCGTGGGTTGGGGCTGGTGTTGCGGCGTCGGACATTGTGAGGAGGGGAGCGGGAGGGAAATTTGCGCGACAATGGGGAGGGAGTTGGTAGGCGGTGAGGGTGGTTGTTTTGCTATGTGGGGGAGGAAAATAGAGTGGAGGGGTAACGCGACGCGTTGCACGGATTGGATGGTTTGATTGGTGGAGGACGCGTACGACCCTCGACTTCGCTCTCATCCTTTCCGAGTCGTTGACCGTCTCTTTCGAATTGCGATTGTCTCTTTTCAGAACCTTATTGCCTCTGTTTATTGGTGTTTTGTTTCAGCCCTGACGCGTGGATATTGTTTGGTTGACTTTACCCTTTGTCTAAATGTTGGCATCAGTGCGTCTGCACATCAGTCTTCTTTTTTCTGCCCATCAAACCATACCCTGATGATGAATGTTCTATTTTCCAACCACACGGGTGAACCCTCAAGGGCCCCCTTTTTTCCGACTGATTCCAGCACTTGAGTCTTGGGTATAGCCCCGTCACGTGTCCCTGTCTTTCACTGTTTGCGGTTATTCACTGCTCCTGGCAGCAGGGCAGGCCTCCAGAGGATAAATTGTGCCACCTGCCCCCTTGGTCACCGATGCATGTATCTCTACCTACCCACAACCTATACAACCTGCCCACAGGTAAAATTTTCAGGCATCCTGCCCGGTACGTATCATGGTATCACGATGTAGCAGGCTGATGAGATGGTGCGTCATGGCCCCTGTCGTTATGGGAAGGCCCCTTTATGATTGTTTGCTAGCTGATGTTTGATGACGAGTACTAGGGTCCTGGGTTTGATTGATGATGTAGCAATCTGTCAACGACATCTCTTCCAAAGTTTCTTCCTTGTGCCTCGGCACGTGGCTCCCCACAAGCTGGGGAATCTCCAGACGAGAAGATTGGGGAATTGGTGCTAGGTCGTCTAGCTTTGATTTTTGGTATTTTTAATGGACGCCACCTGCCATTGCGGTGGTTTCATGGGGCCGCGGAGCCTCAACTATCTCCCATTCCAATTGACGTCTAGTCAAGCCTCGACAGCATCAGTCGAAAGAGATTTCGAAGCTTGTTTTGAGCACACCGACATCCGACCAAGCCACTCAGCTGCTACGTTTTCCACCGTTATTGAGGACGGAGAAGTGCAAGCTTTCGGCCTTGCCGCGTCGCGTGACAAGCTATCTTTGTCCCTTCCAGGGTACTCCGTCGAACTAGCAGCAGAGCCTCAACCTTGTGTCTCGCATGAAGCCGTCTTGTGTCTAATTTAGCGAAGAAAAGAACTTGCCGACAGTCCTCCCAAGTCTTTCCAAGTCCTCGGTCCATACTTGCGTAGCTTGGTCGAGCTTCTTCCAATAAGTCCATGCGGAGAAAATTTATGGGACTCTCCTGGCGAGACCAGACTGGCGTCACGGTCCCCATCGTGTACTGTAATGAAAGGTTGTCTAGACTGCACCAACCACGCATAAGTCCAGAGGCCGGAGTCTCCACCGACAGTGACTATTCCTCGTATTTCACTGGCTTGACTACCTTAGTGTGGTACTGTAACTTTCCCACATGTTGCCATTCTCCCTCCGCTCTCCACACTCTCCGCCCGCACTGATGCGTCAACATGATTCGAATGATCGCGACTCGCGCGCCTGGAGTGCAGCGACTTGGTCCACTAGCTTTTAGTGGTAGTCTAGAAGCCCGCTATCCAAATACCAGCTCATGGCACTGTCCCAGGGGTTGCTGTGGGAGTCGAGCCTGTGATTCATGTTGAGGAGTGCCGTGGCCCATCATGCAGCTTCAGTGTCATGCAGGATGGACTTCAACACTTGAATTCCCAACCCGGAGAGCTGCCATAACCCCTTTGAGCTTGATGCCATGCTACAATTTTTGCTGTTTTCGAGCACTGGAAGCTGTTAGATTCGACCGGGAAAGTGGCGGTTTCAATGCCGTGTGCACTAATCAAGTACAGGGTAGCCATCACTGCTTTTTTCGCCTCTACGCCGAGGAGGTCGCATCGTCAGCTTATGATGTCCTAGCATCCCCGCCTTGACACGCACCAAGCTTTCGTCAAGCACACTAAACAAGCTTTGGTAGGCTTTTTCCGATGAAAATCACCGCAGCCACAGGTACCGCCTCCCACGGGCTTTCACTTCAGCTTGCCTCTACAGTGTGCTATGGTACTTTTTTTTTATCCCATAGGTGTACCAGTACCGTGCATCATCGGTGTGTGGAGTATGTTCCTTGAAGAGGTGCAATCTTACTCCAGAAAAACCATCTCAGACGGTCCGAAATGGAGATTGGGCAATAGTGGAGGTATCCCTACTTAGCGTGGTACAGTGCAGTGGGGAAAAGGAGGCTCTGCTCTGCAAGATCTCGCCCAACATGGATCCTTGACTTGAGAAATGGCGGGACCCCATGGGAACTTGGGAAGAAACGACCTGAACCCCGTGTGTCCGTGTGGCCCCGTCGCATGCGCCGGCTCACATCTGTACGCTAACCAGGTGCCAGACCATCAAATTCGAAAAGAGTCCCATCCGTCTGGTTTGCCATCGACCGATAGCGGCATGACCAGCCTTGCACTACGAGCCCAGCCCTGGGGGTAACATCGTGCTGGCGGATTTCGTTTGCTCAGTTGGGACGTATATATAGTACCCTTGAATCTCCGACGTTGGCCATCACTCAAGTCTCACCAACCTTCACCACTTCTTTCCATTGATCACAAAGGCTCAAACCATCACCATGCCTTTCACCATCAAGAAGCCCACTGATGTGCCGGGTTCTGCCGCCCCTGCCATTATGGTAGGCTTGTTTGTCGCCTTTGGAGGTGTGCTCTTTGGGTAAGTTCTGCATGATTGACAAACACACTCCACCGCTGACTCCGAAATCAAGATACGATACAGGAACCATTGGTGGTATTCTGGGTATGGAGCACTGGAGGGACTTGTTCTCCACGGGTTACATCAATCCCAAAGACAATAAACCCGATGTTACTTCTGCACAGCAGTCGCTCATCGTTTCCATCCTGTCTGCCGGTACCTTCTTCGGAGCACTCACTGCCGCTCCCGTAGCAGATTTTGTAGGCCGACGTCTTGGACTGGTCGTCTGCAACCTTATCTTCTGCTTCGGTGTCATCCTACAAACCATTGCCACTGATATCCCCATCTTCGTTGCTGGTCGCTTCTTCGCTGGTTATGGAGTTGGAATGATTTCCGCCACTATTCCCCTTTACCAGTCTGAGACGAGCCCCAAGTGGATTCGAGGTGCAGTGGTTGGCGCCTACCAGCTCGCCATTACTATCGGTCTCCTCCTCGCCGCCATCGTTGATAACGCGACTAAGAAGCGACTTGACACCGGCTCCTACCGCATTCCCATCGCCGTGCAGTTCGCTTGGGCATTGATTCTGTTCACCGGCTGCGTCTTCCTTCCCGAGACACCTCGCTTCCTCATTAAGAAGGGCAAGCCCACCGAGGCCGCGAAGTCTCTTTCCAAGCTTCGAAGGCTCGATGCCGACCACCCGGCTCTTCTTGAGGAACTCGCTGAAATCACCGCCAACCACGAGTACGAACTCTCCTTGGGCAGCGCAACCTATATCGACTGCTTCAAGGGCAACCTTGGAAAGCGCCTCGCGACCGGCTGCCTGCTCCAAGCCCTCCAACAGCTCACGGGTGTCAATTTTATCTTCTACTATGGAACCAGCTTTTTTCAAAATGCGGGGTTCAATAACCCCTTCGTCATCTCCATGATCACCTCCTCAATTAATGTCGCATCCACTTTCCCCGGACTTTACCTCGTCGAAGCCTGGGGCCGACGTAACCTCCTCCTTTTCGGCGCCATCGGCATGGCTGTGTGCCAATTCATTGTCGCCATCACAGGCACAGTCGTCGGATCTACCAATCAATCCGCTCAGAACGCTATGATTGCATTCGTCTGCATCTACATCTTCTTCTTCGCATGCTCCTGGGGTCCGGTTGCCTGGGTAGTCACGGGAGAAATTTTCCCGCTCAAGAGCCGCGCAAAGTCCCTCTCCATGACCACAGCCTCCAACTGGCTTCTTAACTTTGCCATTGGTTACGCCACTCCCTACATGGTCAACGACGGGCCTGGAAATGCGAACCTCGGCGCCAAGGTGTTCTTCATCTGGGGCGGCTGCTGCTTCGTTTGCATCTTCTTCGTCTGGTCCATGATCTACGAAACCAAGGGTCTTGCCCTGGAGCAGGTTGATGAGCTGTACGCCAAGGTCTCCCACGCGTGGCAGAGCCCCGGTTTCGAGCCCAGCATCTCGTTCCAGGACGTCCAGGATGTGCAGACGGATAACAGGAGGATGTCGCTTGCTGAGGCTGAGGCCACGGCGAACCGCAAGAGGTCGGTGCAGTACGTTGAGGGTCAGAGTGAGAAGCCGATGGTTGTTTGATTTTGATCCTGTTGTGCATACGTATGAGTGGGAATTTCCTTCCGTAGAAACGGAATGGGGAAAATGATCATGGTAAAGCGTTTTTTTGGCATTTGCAAAAAGGCGTTTGTTTTTAGCTTGCTTGCGTGTGCGAGCATATATCCATATACCTTTCATCGCAATCTGTATATATTGAAATTTTTCAAATCTGTTCCAACTTAGTTCAAAATCTTTCCCCATGTGTGAGTGAGACGTGACGACAGCAGCATACTTAGATAAGAATCTATCTACGTGAGCGTATTGTTCTATAGATGGGTGACACGCCGGCAGGTCATATATTAGGTAGCTAGTGTACCAGGCGTTATTCATAAATTAGATAACTATACTAGATATACTACGTAGGTTATAGAGCTTCTAATTCGTAGAACCTATCAGTCCTCCTAATATATAACTTCTGGCGCGTCACCCCTCTGTACGCGAGCGTGTTGTTTTACATACATAACTCGTAGCACTTGCGTCACGTCACGTACGCAGTCAACGAGCTAAAATGTGGATTGTGTGGAGTAGTTGAATATGTCGATTCGTCTCGGATTGATCCTGTTGAATCAGGCTCAACACAATCTACATTTCATCGCCGTATCTCCCAAATGCCCACCGAAGTCGTTTCCCTTAACACCAACCGAGTTCGACTTCGTGTTCAATCCCCTTCGCCCTTGGCGCCACCTTGACCGTGTCGCCGAAATACTCTTGCACCCGTCGCAGCTATTCCAACCATACCTCACTATTCCCCATCATGCCTATGAACGTCGTCTTCGCCGGATCCAGTGCTTCACCAGTATTTGATACTAGTGAGCACTAAATCCGGCGGAGACGACGTTCATAGGCACTATGAGAAACATAAAAGACCAACTCGTCTACCTTAAAGATGCTCCTTTACGGTAGTGTAGCGCACCGTCGTCGTCGCCGTCATCTGTTTCGCTGATTGATACCTAGATTACTTATAACCGGTGCCAGCACCTCTGTGTATCGATTGGCGAAACGGACGACGACGGCGGCGATGGTGCGCTACACTACCGGAAAGGAGTAATACAGATATGCTGGGTTCGTGATCCTCTTCAGATCGTGTTTCTGCTGGCGATCGATTGATGTTGTGAAGTGGGGTGAGGGTAGGGAGAAAGAAGTGAGGTGGAGAAAGGGCAGGCGGCGTGCGTTTCTTATGAAATTGAAATTGAAATTGAAATTGATCCTCACAGAGTATAGCTACCCTGGGTATCGACACAGGTGGAGGGGGGGGGGGTACACTGGGTAACGTCCTTGGCTAGGACAGGCATATAGTTACATTAAGGGTTGTGGCTGGGTTCAGAACAGGGCGTTGACAGCTTTCTTTATTCTGACACACTGTTTAATAGGTAAAGAAAGTACGTTAAGAGCTTGTTTAACAGTATTTTAAAGTAAAAGGTGCAATTAACGCTGTATTCCGAACTCAGCCAATACCCGCAATGTAACTATTTGCGCACGTGATGAAGCTGCCAAAGAAAGAAAAGAGGGTTTCATGTTTCGGCACTAAACCCAGAGACTATGTAACCCGGAAGAAAATCATGCCGCCAATCAGCTGATCATCTTTTCAAAGATTCAAAAAGGGTTTTCCGTTCGGTGGTCCGGAAACCCCCAAGCTTGTGATACGGTAGCACGGGCAGCCCGCCAACGAAGTTATGGGCGATTTTCAACATAGACCTAAACAATAATCCAAGCACTCATGACAGGTTCCTACCATATGTTGTTTTGGTGATTGGAACTTCGTGAGCGCCCATTGGATGCTCGCTGGTGGTGATGTGATTGATCGATTTGTTGAGCAGTGCTGCCTGGGGGGAACCATAGGTTGATCCTCGTTCAAATTGTGACATGAACACTTGGAGATTGATCCAGGTGCTATAAAACCGCCTAAACTCCCCACCTCCCCTTAACCCTTGGATCGCTGACATCTCAGATTTATTGTATTGCATCTATCCAGTGCTGCCAAGTAAGTAATAGTGGATCCCCTTCTTTGTCCCCTGAATGTCACCATGATGTGGCAATCCTTACCTCCAGAGCTCAGAGCCATGATCTTGGAGATCCTGGTCAATAGCCCTACAAAGTCAGCGCCCTACGCTTCAGTATGTAAAGAGTGGCAAGACGCGATTGAACAGCACAACTTCCATTCGCTCAACCTCAAACCTCAAGACATCCCCACGATACCCAACATAATGCCCAAACGAAATTTTGGCCTGGTGAAATATATCTGGTATGCGATCGAGCTTCCTCCTTGCAATTACGCATTCTCCACAGATATCGGACGACACCGAGGGGCCCCGGGTGAAAAGATTCGAGCTATGAATAAACTCTTTGCCGAATATTTTGCGGAGTCTGATGCCGCTCAAGCCATAGTGGAGAATGGAATCTGCACTTTGCTCCGCTTCCTCAGTGTACGTCCTCATGACGGCGATATGACTCTTGACATAAGCATCTATTCACCCTCCGACTCGGAACGGTTTAAATACATACGTTATGAACCTGCCAATACGCTCGACGCAGGACCTGTGCAGGTAGCGTCACACGGCAACGACGCAGATATCATACCCTACCAAGCTTTGATGAAGCTGTTCGCCCCTACCGTTTTTATACACTGCGACCACACTGGATCGACTCCAGACGGAGAATACAAATTTTGGAACACTCTGCCCCAAGCTTCTTGCGTTACCCATCTTCTGTTGCGGCGACAGACACGACGACAATGGCTGAACAAGGCTCTCCGTCAACTAGTTGCCCAATTTCCGAATCTAAAAGAGTTATGTGTTGAGCCATGGAGGGGCGAAATGGTGGGGGCTCAGCCATCAACAGACAAATGTAAGCTTTTTTATCCTTTCTACAATCTTTTTATAGCCAAGGCCGCCCACCATGTTTTTGTCACTCTTTTGGCTATTTTTTTGTTAGGTAGAACACCTTCTAACAGTTCAAAGTCAAAAAAAATCCTTCCTACAAAGCACAACCGATACCTGTTCTCCTTTGCTCAGCTGACTCTTTCTCTGTAGACCATTCCGCAACGTTTTACAAACCTCTAAAGTCATCCATGCCCCACCAACTAAAACGATTGACTATATTCGAGGACTTCAACGAATCGTACATGATTCCTAAATTCAACGCTCCCCCGAATCCCAGACACGACCGAACCACAAGCATGCCATTGACGAGAGGGCTAGCAGAGGCAAGCCTCGCACTCCAGCATCTCTCTGCGGCATTTGTAGTAAACGCATGCCAATTTTGGAAAGTTTGCAAGGCAGATTGGGTGTGGGAGCACCTTCTTACGTTGACACTTACCTCTCAGGCTCTCTGGCCAGATAATCATCCAAAACACATCAACGACGCAATTGTGGAAGCGGCAAGGGTAGCAAAGAAGATGCCAAAACTTCAGAGCATGCAGATTTGGAATGGGAGAAAGGGCTACGCTGCCGTGTTCAGATACGAGAAGGGTGGTGGCCACCACTGGGCTAAAATCACCTGGCGGGCGACTTGGGATTTGGCATTGGCCGAAAGGGCGATCGTGGAGTGGCGGAAAGTTGCCAAGGTGACGGTTATGGAGTGTGAGAAGGAGATATTGGGCCCTGTACCGATTCGCTCTCGTGGGGAAGCGGTCACGGTTTTGGGACTCGAGAATGTTGCTTGTCCGGTCTCGATCCGGCAAATTCATAGAGAGCATCTGGAGATGGCAGATTGATGGCTTGTTGACGAAAAATATGGTGGATTAAAACCTGCTGAGAAGAGAGATGAAAAAAAATAGGGCTATAGATTCACAATCACCAAGTCGTATAGATAGAGGGATGTTATCACGTATCCTCACGTTTCTACCTAGTAGTGCGTTTTTGTTTTGTCCTAGCTCGCGAAGGAAGAGAGCTGCTGCTACATGAGAAAGCAAGATTGCGGCGTAGTTACGGGATTTGGCTAAAGCATCCCTGGAATAACACCTCAGACTCCTTTTGCTTCTCAAGTCAGCTCAAAGTCCGCTGCTTCGAATGATTTCACGTCACGCAAGCTCATTCCGGCATATAGCCCTCCGTCCTATGCGTGTCGCACCATCCTTGAACAAATGTACCCATGAAATTGTAGCGATATCAATGGGGACAGGGAAATATTGACCTAGGCACGAAGGGGGCTGGAATGCAGCAATTCCACGGACATGCAAAGATGCGATTCATATCATTATTGAGCGTAGTGCTGCAGGCACCAGGCAACATGGTGCTGCGCCGTATCATTTAGATACAGAACATGAGCATATGCTGGCATTTATTGGATATTGTTCATGATACAGCATGTTTGTTGTGCCATATCACTTGGATGATGTAGATGGTGGTTTTTATATTTGAGTACAAGGATCTTGACCGGTATATCGTGTTAAGAGAATTTGTCCCTTCTGTGCAATAGCATGCAGGTAAGGCATTAGTATCCGGAGAATCACTCGCAAGGTAGAGTATCCTCAGTGGATTTGAAAGGTACGCTGATTAACTAATGCTATCCGTCGATTGCCCTATTGGCTACTGTCGATTACCAAATACATATTCGCCTACCAATCATAAGAAGCCCACTCCAACACCTCCTACCCATCTCCCCCTAGAGAGGGCATGATTTGGAACCCGCCCCGGGGGAGAAGCGAGCTGGACTTGTGGGAAACTTTGAGAGTGAGAAAGAGACTGATGAATTCAGCTATCGAGATAGAGCTTTAACAGGTACATGCGGGGTGTTTGCTTCACCCTATACTAACTATTTGCTACAAAGGGTAGCAACCAGTGAAGAAATCCGGGAACATCAATGAAATTCATCAAACTATCATGACAATCAACTGCGACAAGACTTCTCTCAAGGACGATGTGATGTGGAACACTCCCCCAGGGGAGGGCATGATTTGGCCGCTGACTGGCGAATTGCAATGCGACAGTGCGCAGAATTGAATCCTTTGCAGACGACTTGGTTGAAAATAACTCCATCAAAGTTGGTCCGCCCCGTTGAGGTACCCAAGTTGAGGGAGTAGAGAAAATGAGATTGCGTCGTGAAGTGGCAAGGTCCTTGGATAAAGGGCGCGGACCTACCCCGTCAGGAGACGACATGCTTTGGAACCTTTCAGGGCCCTCCGGAGGGTGGGGGACGGCCTGACTTGGAACTCTCGGGATATGGTGTGGTGTGAGACCTCTTCCAGAATCATGTTGTAGGAAGGATGCTGTGGCTAGTGTCGGACGTGACGTGAATATCGTGCGTAGTGAGGTGTGCTGCATTCAATGTTGAAGTTAGTCAAGCACATCAAGCCGCAGAGCACCAAGACCATTAGGGTGTACCTTTGAAAGTCTTCAGAAGAGATTCGCCACCGGTTTCAAAAGGCTTTGATTTGGAACCCGCCCTCCCCCCCCTGACTACCCTATTATGATGGCCGCCTCCAGCGCTGCTTGCTGTGATCACGTTGATTAGCCACTGTTGTCTATGATGAAGAATAAAAAACCACGTTAGATACTAACTTTATACAAGCAACGCCGGTAGGCGGCCAGAGCCGGCCCCCCGTTTTGGAGGAGGGACAGCGCGGCCATCTCGGTGTCTGCTTCGGCGGATGCGAGTTGAGCCCGAAAGGCGTGAATTCTACGTGGACTACATGATTACGTAAGCAAATACTCTACAGTCAATAGCAATACTTCATAAAGAAAACAAGCGAGTATGGGAGATGTGTTGAAGAGGTGTGCCCATATCAATTGAATCAGTTGATAAGCGTAGTCAATGGACCCGTATCGGAGCATGTATGTAGGCAAAAGGACCATGTATGTCGACGATTGATCGTAGCACCGGCTGATCAGAACATGCGTGCGTATCGAGGATCGTTTGTGGATGGTGACCATTTGCGAATTTAGCGGGCACTCCAGTGAGTGACGGATCGAAGATAGCGGGCGTATGACGAACGTCGAAGAAGCGGTTGGAAGCAAGAAGCGGTGAAAGCAGTCGACGTAAAGCTCGTGGTGGATAAAACGAGAGTTGCCATTGTGATTTGTGCCAAGGGGATGGGACTGGGTCAGGGAGATGTATACTTACACGTCTGAAATTTTGTATGTTTAAGGAAGAAGAAACGGAACAGACACGGCGGATTCTACTTCATCAACTACAGGCACACCTACGCACTTTCCCTCGGCCTTGGTACCGACATCAATATGCTTTCCAAATGCTACCCTATCTTTCCATAAATGTAGCAAAGTATACAGAAGGCGGGTGTTACCCCTTCAGTGATATAGGAAACAGCAGGTCACAGAAGTTTTGCCCGAGAAGCCACGCACGACGAGATACAGAAGAGTCGTACATCACAACTTCACATAGCACTATCAGAGAAGTTACGTGACGTGACTTAAGTGCTACGAGTTATGTATGCTACGAGAGGAAGCATGAAAGGTGACTACCTGTAAAATAACATGATCACGTAAATAGATTTTTATCCAAGTATGCTGTTGTCGTTCTTCACATCTCACTCACACATGGGAAAAGCCGTCGGCACCCGCCGAGAACAAGTCAGTGGAGAAGGTAAGTTTTGAACAATCGCGTCGTATTTTTCGTTTCCTTCTTCTACTTCGTTGCCGTTACTGTTTGGGATGTCTGCTACACGTCTTAAACTACTATTGGTAAGTATAATTTCTTTTGTGCCGGTGTTAATAGAAGAATCAGAAGAAAGAGGGGAAGAAGAAGGAGGTGCAGGAGAAGGAGAAGGGGGAGGGGGAGGCAAGGCCGTTTTATAGCACCTGAATCAATTTCTAAGTGTTTATACCACAATTTAAACGAAGATCAATTAGTCCAACACATAGTATAAGCGACCTATGGTTCCCCCCACGCAGCACAGCTCAACAAATCGATCAGTCACATCACCACCAGCGGCTCGGAAACGTACAGACATGTAGAAGAGAAAGGAACGTATCTGTACATAAGGCCTCATCGTCGTAGACAGACGCAAATCTCTTTTTGTGTTCAACTATGCGGCTGATGCCACTATCCCCTCAACCGCACATTTGGTAGGCGTATATCATATCAATGTGCAAGCAAGTCGTATAGACAGAGCGCGATGTTATCACATCCTCACGTTTCTACCTAGTAGTGCGTTTTTGTTTTATTCTAGCTTGCGAAGGTCCAGGGATATGTACACGAATGAGATTTGTTTCCACATATTCGTGAAGATTTCATGGACATGAGAGAAATATACATGTACGCGAAGGAGCAATTCAGGCGTGCAATCCAACTTTTTTCTTTTAGAACATCTCCTTCTCCCTCCTATCTACATCGAAAGACATAAGAAAAGAACAAGTAGGTCTAATCAATGACGGGCCTGGCAACACCATCAGCGAGCCACTGATCCGTGTACCTCTCTTCCAACACCCTCAACTTGGAGTAAAACACATCGTCGTCGACATACGCGCCCTTCAACCATCTCTCGCCTTTGGTGGCGTCGAAAGCCTTGCGAGCGTGCAACACGCGGCGATTGTCGAAAATGACACACTCGCCCTCGTTGAGACGGTACTCGAACAAGTTCTCCTCAGCGCTGATGAGCTTTTCGTAGGCGTGGGCGGCTGCGAGGTAGTTGCGCAGCGTGGACTGGTGCTCACCGCCGATGCGGGCTTCGAAGGGGCCCTGGAAGGGCGGGGACCAGTTCACGCGGTGGATGGCGAGGTTCGTTGGCTCGCTGTACTTGGGATACGGGTACAGTTCGATGGTCGGGCGCGTGTAGTGGTAGTGGTGGGTGGGGTGGTGATAGTGGTAAGTGACGGGGAAGGTGCACAGCGTGCGGAAGTGGAACGCGGATTGTTGCTGGAGGCGCCGCGCAGCGTGGAAGGAGTCGCTGAAGAAGGATTCGCCGCCTGGTGTGCGGGCTCGCAGGGAGTGGAGGAGCTGGAGGTGCGGTGGGTTGGAGGTGTAGAGGAGGTCCATGTGCAAGCCGAGGAACTGAGGCGTGTAGGCTATGTTTTCGGCTTTCTGCTTGGAACGGACATCCCATGTGCGGCCGTAGAAGGTGTCCTTGAGGGTCCCTATTCGGCCTGCGATGTCTACGACGGATTCCTCTGATTCGGGGACGTTTTTGAGGAAGAGAAGGCCGTATTTGTTCAGGTGGGTGAGAGCATCAAAGAGGACTTTGTCGTGGCTCATCCAGTCGGCATAGTCTATCCATTTGTTGTCCTTGGTTATCCTTTCCTTGTTCCATAACACACGCTCATCATGCCGCACGCCTCCTCTAAGCAGCAGCTCGGTATTCAAGGCCCTCCGCAGCCAGTCAATGGAATGGCGAGTGCGATGTTCCGACCCGTAGCCTTTGACATCATTTTTCCATTCAATCTCCACCATGGGCCGGTTCTTTTCGTCCAATACAGCTTTGCATTTCCCATCGATGTCTTGGGGGATGTCGGAGGTCTGGAATAGCTTTTGCTTGCTGTGGGGGTCGACACATTGCGGGCAAGAGCAGCTGTCGCGCAGAAAAGCGGTATCAAAAATACGGAGATCGCCGTCAATGCTCACGGTGACATGCTTAGCGGGAGCTTCGTGATGCTGGTCTGGTAGTGTTGGCGGCGAAGGGGTGCATGGTGATGGGTGGGAGAAGGCGGGGTTGGGCGGTGCGGGGGAGCTGCTTGCAGGCTCAGGGCTCGCCTGGGCTCGGGGAGTCGATGTCCAAAAAGAGGTGAGGAACGGCCTGCGGGCGCCACATGCTGTGCTTTTGGGTAATGCCTTCGGTAAGGATGGCCGACGTAGCGATCCTTGTGCAGTTCTGAAGGCGATAACGTTGACAGATAGCGATGCAGCCATGGTTCCTATCTCAACATGTTAAATAGACTTTGAATCGAGCGAGCGGGTGCCGGTGGCTGCCCTAGGGCGGCTTTTGAAAGCAGCGTCGCTTGCCCGCCGCTAACTTCCAAATATTCCGAGGCTGAACTCACTTCTCCATTTTCCCTTGTACCGTGACCGCGGCCGGCATTCGTTCCCCATCGCCCTAGCTACATCATCCAGCTTCCTACTCTTACCCTCTCCTCTCCATACCGTCGTTGGGGACATCGGCGCATGTCTGAGGGCGTCGCCCAGCTGAAGCATGAAGTACTTACTTGACCCTCCTCCTTATCCTTTGACGTGAACTGACTTGCTGCTCCGTTAGGGCTCGCAGCGACAGGTAGCCGTTGCCGGCGCCATTGCCGGTCTCGTGTCACGGTATGCCATTTTCCAAACTTCTACAAACCTTCCTCATGAGCCTGGAACTGACTATATCTTCTTAGCTTTGTCATTGCGCCCCTCGACGTCATCAAAATCCGCCTTCAGCTTCAAATCCACTCCCTCTCCGATCCTCTCAGTCATAGAGGTGTCAATGGCCCCGTCTATAAAGGAACCTTGGGTACTTTGAAGCATATTTTGCGCGAGGAAGGCCTCACAGGATTATGGAAGGGCAATATACCCGCCGAGGCCATGTACCTGGCATACGGCAGTGCGCAGTTCTCCGCTTATACATACATATCCCATTTGCTCGAGACTATCCCGGCCCCGTACGCACTTCCCAATACCGCCGTCTCTTTTGTCAGCGGCGCAGCAGCCGGTGCTGCGGCGACCACTGCCACATACCCCCTTGATCTCCTCCGTACACGCTTCGCTGCGCAGGGGACTGATCGCGTCTACACATCCCTCTTGGAATCTGTTCGTCACATTGCGAAACATGAAGGACCCACTGGCTTCTTCCGAGGTTTGAGCGCTGGTGTTAGTCAAATCGTCCCATACATGGGCCTGTTTTTCGCAAGTTACGAAACATTGAAGCCCATCACGGCAAATTCACTTGTACCCCTCCCGTTTGGCACCTCGGATGCTGCCGCTGGTATTCTCGCAAGCGTATTGTCCAAATCCGCGGTATACCCTCTGGATACGATACGGAAGCGTTTGCAAGTCCAAGGGCCCATGCGATCAAGATATGTTCATCGGAACATACCCATGTATACCGGCGTGGTAAGCACATTATCCCACATATGGAAGCATGAAGGCAGGCGAGGAATGTACCGCGGGTTAACAGTGAGTCTGCTCAAGGCGGCTCCGGCAAGCGCGGTGACGGTGTGGACATATGAGAGGGCAATGGGCGCGTTGCTTGCCCTGGACGAGACGATGGCAGAATGACGCCGAGATGTCGTGCATGCTCCATGTATTGACTTTGTACATAAAGGGTGTGGTTGTATGATTACGGTGTAATTGATCGCCGCCCCACATCCGAAAAGGCAGTTTTCACGAGCCGACGGCAGAGGGTGAATGAAGGGTGCCTACCTCTGTACATAGTGGTACATGTGTATGCGTGTGCGTGACCAATGTTGACATTGGAATTGCTCCCAGAAATGCGCAGGTCGGCGTCCACTATCCTGTACATCTGCATATGAAACATACGTGACCAATCTACATGGCATTGGAGGCAGCTATTCTGGATGCGTGCAGTGGGACCAGGACCAGTCAGATGGTGGTGCTCTACCGCCACCAACTCCCGATGCGGCGCAAACGATGTCCATCCTTTCTGCAAACGCAGCATGAGCACACGCTCTGGGCCTCCCAAGAATGGACGGGAAGCCTTCGGGACGGAATGGGCCGTGAGGATCTGACGGGATCACGACAGAGGTTCGTGGGTGGAGGGAAGTTGGGAGAAGGATCAATGGATGGTGGTGGTGGTGTGGTGGTGGTGTGGTTTGGTTCCCGTTCCCACGCCATGCTACTGTAGCTAGCTAGCTAGGTGTTAGCATGCACTATGCGGGCAAAGCTCAGACGGCCCACACAAGTCAAGTCAAGCTTCCCTGGGATTCATGCCGGTCCGCTTTCGCTGCTTTTTCATTTCCGTTTGCCTTTTTTTCTTTTCTTTTGGAGAATTGTTTTATTTTCCAAACTCTCCAGTTCGACGGCCGTTGACCATTTCGTTGCTCGTTTTCCTTTTCCCCGGGTGCCCCAAACTCTCCCGCCACCAGCAGACCCAGGAACGAGGCCCCGCCGCCATCCATGAAGCGCAAGAGTGAGACACCTGCCAATGGCAAGGCCAAAAAGCGCGCCATTTCGGATGAGGAAGCGCGCGACAAGTTCCGCAATGGTTTATTCGACACCAAAGTCCTCGAGGAATATACAAACTACTATGCTACCTCCCAGCCGTACGTCCATGTTCCATTCTACCATGACCTTTGCGCCCTCGAGCTCACCTCCCCCATAGCTACAAGCACGCCGTAATCCAGAACCTCGTGGACGATGCACTTCTTCGCAATGTGCGCAACGAAATTCGCGAGCATATTTCCTTTACTCCCAAAGAGACCGATATTTACAAAATCCACCAGTCTGGCGACCTTGCCAACCTTGATGGTCTCGATGATTCCGCTCTCAAACGCCTTCCGTCCCTCTTGACTCTCCGCGATGCCCTTTACTCTTCCGCCTTTCGCAAATATCTCTCTTCTATAACCGGATCCGGTCCATTGAGTGGACTGAAAACTGACATGGCAGTGGTGAGCTCGCAGAGGCTTTTCCCGGTTTTTGTTAAGTTTATGCTAACGTACTTAGAACGTGTACACACCGGGCTGTCATCTTTTATGCCATGATGACGTGATTGGAAGTCGCAGAGTGAGCTGGATTCTTTACCTACTGGATCCTGACCGTCCATGGAAACCAGAGTGGGGAGGTGCATTGCGACTCTATCCTACCCGTAACCTGAAGATCGAATCCGGAGAGGAAGTCAAGGTCCCCCAGCCCGACTACTCAGTGTTGATACCACCTGCTTGGAACCAACTGTCCTTTTTTACAGTCCAGCCTGGAGAGAGTTTCCATGATGTCGAAGAAGTGTACCGCCGCGCGGCCGAAGAGATGGAAGAGGATGACGGAGGCCGGATTCGCATGGCTATCAGCGGCTGGTTCCACATCCCACAGCAAGGCGAAGACGGCTACGAAGAAGGATTGGAAGAAAAACTCGCAGAAAAGAGTTCCCTCGCCCAGCTCCAAGGGGGCAAAGCCGACGTTTTCGACGAACCGCAATCGCATTGGGTCGAGAACCCACATTGGGAGGAGCAGGCCAAGGCCGAAGACGATGAAATGACTGCCGACGAAATGGATTTCCTCATCAAGTACATGAACCCCAACTACCTCCTCCCAGACACCGTCGAAGAGCTCTCCAAGATGTTCTCGGACGAATCCTCGTTGCGCCTCGCCGAATTCCTCTCCCCCAAGTTCTGCGCACGGCTCCGCGAGTACCTCGAATCCAAAGACCACGAAGCCGACCCTCACCTCCCTCCGAACCCGCTCCACAAAGACCAATCCGAGGTCGGCGTCGCACGGCCACCTCACAAGCACCGCTTCCTCTACCGCAAAGCCGTGCAGCCGATCCAAGCCACGTACCCCGACAGCGCGACCCTAACACCGTACGACGACCTCGTCGACATCTTGTTCCCCCACCCCGCCTTCACCAAGTGGATCTCGCTCGTGACGGGCATCACGCTTACCAAGAGCAACACCTACGCCCGGCGGTTCCGACGCGGCATGGACTACACCCTTGCGACGGCGTACGAAGAAGAAGACCCGCAGCTCGAGATCTGCCTCGGCATCACGCCCTCCAAGGGCTGGGGCGACGAAGAAGAGGACGGAGAAGAACCCCCGCAAAACACCTCCTCCTCCAGCAGCAGCACCAAACCCAACGGCAAAACCGCACCACCCAAACCAGAAGAAGAAGTCGGCGGCTACGAAATGTACATGGCCGGCGAAGAAGACGCCGAAGACACCCCCCACCAACCCTCCACTACTACCGCCCCAACCAACACGGGCGCAGGCCAGCGCCGCAAAGCCAAAGTCGACCCCGCAGTCTACAAATCCGCCGGCGACGACGAAGACGACGGGATCCTGTTCTCGCAGCCTGCGGCGTGGAATAATCTCGCCATTGTGCTGAGGGATCGCGGCGTGTTGAGGTTTACCAAGTATGTTAGTAAGGCGGCGAGGGGCGATCGCTGGGATGTGTGTGGCGAGTATGGGGTTGAGTTTGGGGAGGATGAGGATGAGGAGGAGGAGGGGGAGGGGGAGGGGAAGTAGGATTGGGGAGGGATGGTGAGGGGAGGTGAGATGGGTTTTTTGGGTTGAAAGGGAGGGAGAAGATGGGTTGTTCTTTTCTGTTCCTTTCTGATTTCTTCTTCTTTCTTCTATTTGGTTTGCGTCGGATGTTCTTTTGGTTCGTTTCTATGTGTGAGGGTGTGTGAGAGTGGGGTTTAATGTCTGCATTGCGTGGGTTGTGCCACCGATCATGAGTTATTATGTATGATGGATGAGATGACGGATTGCATTCACGATATGCCTGACGATACACATATTTCCAATCTTACATCGTGACCCCTTTCTCGTCCCCCGTGCGTTCTCTTCTATGTGATCGAGCCGTCTCGACAAGCATAGCAAACAAACACATACACTTCACTCCACTACACACCCCCGCACACGTCAACCCAAAAACCCGTTCCGCCCAAGAAACTTAATAGCATCCAGCGCCAAGCGATCCCGCTTCTCCAATTCCTGCTCCACCATCCTCTCATACAGTCCCACCATCTTCGGCTGCGGCGACGTGTGCGGGTACCTGCAGTGCTTCCCGTACTTGCACGTTCCTCTCTCCTTCCACTGCGGACACACGTCGATGATTTTCTCTTTCTTTGGTTGGGGAGGAGGGGCGGCGCGGGGGGCTGGCGGGATCGGTGGGGGAGCGGGAGCCTCGACGGGGACTTTGGAGGATATAGGGGTAGGGGGTTCGTCGCCATCGTCCGAGTCGGAATCGGAGTCTGAGTCTGAGGAGAGAATGGAGGAGTCAGATAGGACTGAGCTTTCTTCGGCGTCGGTGTCAGTTTCGTAGCCGAGTCCGAGGTCGACTTTTGGGGGTTGTTGTTCCGGGAGGGAAGATGAGGGGGGTTCTTTTTCTTTGGGTTTGATGCTGTTGTGCACCTTTTGTCGTAGATCAGCGAGATCTTTGTCTGGGTTTTTACGTCGGTTTTCTGTATCTTGTTTAACGTGTTTCTCTCTTTGTGGTTGCTTTTCGATCGGAGTCTCCCGCGCCGTCTTTGGTTTACCCGATATCCGTCGTAGAAACTCCAACTCGCGTGCTCTTTTCTCCGCAGCTTCTTGCGCCTTTTCCACGATACGTTGATGGGTTGGGAAGTTCTTCCTTCGGTCTTTCCTCCACGCCGCAACTTCTGCTGGCGTTTGTAATGAGATCATTTCTCCCTCGTGCTCGAAGACGATGCCGTTCTTGAACTTCACGTTCGAAGCCCACGCTTCTTCTTCGTCGATTTCCTCCTCAGTATCACTCCCCTCCCCATCATCTACAATCTGCTGTTGCGTGAGTCCCAAGTTTATCTTTCGTCTTTTGGGATCACTTTGGCCGTCTTCTCGTCGATGTGAAGGTGTTTGTGGTTTTGGAGGTATAGGCATAGAAAATCCAAAGCTTGGTACAGCTGGGGCCGCTTTTGCTTTGGCTCTTGGTGGTTTCTGACTTCCTGATTGATTGTTGTGGGTAGGTTTGTCCCTTGAATCCGACTGCCATTTCATGGCTCTTTCATTCCTGCGTGCTTTACATGCCCCTTGGCCGGGCGGTGAGTGATTGCTCTGCGGTAATGGCGCATTCTGAGACAGTCTTGGGTTTGGATTTGTTCCTGCCATATGGCTTGCAAAAGCATTCATTGATTGCATTCCAGCCGGGGTTGCCATAAAAGACATTGCCTGAACGAAGGCGTTTGGATCGGCGGGAGGGTTCGGAATGAAGGGAGTGTTATGCGGAACGGCAGAGGTATGGAAATTATTCGATGATGATTGAGTTTGTGAGAAAGACTGCTGGCGAGGCCCGTCCGGGGTGGTAGCGTGCGTTTGTCGCTGATTCTGCCATCCTCCTCCCCTGTTACCACCTCGATTGTGTGTGTTTCCTCGGCCTTGCCCGCCCCTGGATACGCCTCCAAAATCACCTCGACCCCTTCCTACGCCTCCTCTTCCCCGGCCTCGATCCCCTCGTCCACCACGACCTCCTCTTTGGCTGTTGTATGTATCGTGCGCATCGTTGGAGGGTGCTTTCGGGGGTGGCGGAGGCGGCGGTGGAAATCGGAAAGAGCTCATGGTGGCTGTGTCTCAACTTTTCTCAATCATGAAATTATCGATCTGTACATAATTGGTATACTTTATCGTGAGATTATCGCCGGCCTGCGGAAGAGAAAACCGATGGTTTGCAGCATTCAAATGTGATGTCAAAGCTCGGGGAAGCTCTGAAAAAAATAAGGTTATCGATAAGACAAGGTGCTTTAGCGCGACGACATAAATCTGACCAATGACGAGGGGACGACTCTGACCTTAAGCATGACTTTTCAATCCGGTCACTCACTTACCATATCGCCAGGACAGCGGACTAACAGCCCCTCTAGTTTTCTATTCGAGCATGAATCTTGATGTCCCTTGGTCATGTTTATTCTCGTGCGTTTTCTCGCGTATTTGAGACTAGGCACAGTCACTAACCATCGGCTTTACAGACGACGATTGAAGATCTAATTCAGATCACGCCGCAGGAATTTGGAAAGCCCAGCGTGCAAGCAATCAAAGACGCCATCAATACCAAGTACTCGAACAAAGTCATCCAGAATGTTGGTCTGTGTCTATGCTTATGGGATATTCTCCAGACCTCTGAAGGACTCATTGGTCACGGGACAGGCCTGGTCAATGTGAACGGTATGATCTTGCTCAAGGCTCCAGCGCTCAGACTCTGATATCAGCAGTCGAATTCCGCATGACAGTTTTCCGCCCCTTTCGCGGCGAAATTCTCTATGGCCGTATCAAATCAGCAAATGAAGAGGGTATAATCCTCGACCTGGATTTCACGTCAGAAGTCTTTGTTCCCTACACCAATTTATTCGAAGGCAGCGATTTCGACCAGACCGAGCAAACATGGATTTGGAAGCACGAAGGCGGCTCCGAATTGTTCTTCGATCGGGGTGAGGTTGTACTTTTCAAAGTGGACAGAGAGGAATGGTATGATCAGAAGCCGACGATCGAACAAAAGGATGAAGATGGAAATGTCATCGAAACCAGGGGGACTGCATGGAGGCTTATTGTAAGTATCAAGTTCCATGATGGAGTGGTGCTTGCTAACTTGTTGGTTCAAAGGGGCTCATGAATTTCTCTGGCCTAGGCCCCACACTATGGTGGGAGCCCGGAGAGGAAGACGGCGAAGAGGAAGGAGAGGAGGAGGACGTTGAAATGAACGATGCGGAAGAGTGAAGGAGAATATCACGATCACCATACATGCATGGGCGGCGTTAGGGGGGAAAGCAATTAGACGGAAAAGTTTGTGCGGGTTTTGAGAATTGTTGATTTCTGCTCTAATCACTCTCCGATGACATATTGGCATCCTTTCTCACCTATCCAAACCTCGTGAAGTTTTTTGGCTTCGACATCTACCCGTGCGCCGGGGCCAAACACTTGTTTCGTTGGCTCCTCATCTTCGGGGTAGGTTATGGTGAGCTCGCCATCGAGGATCAAGTGGGTCGTGAGACCATTGTGGCGATGAGGAGGATAATATGCGTTGTTGTGATCAGTCCATGTGAAGACATGGCGGAACCCTGTACCATTTCAGCCACTTTTGTTCGGGTCGGCGGCCAGGCGAGTCGGACACACGCACCCCACGAGCGAACCTCACGTTCTGCATCTTTGCGCGACTTGGCCATGATATTTGATGGTTGACAGAGGATAATTAATGCTTGTACGGCAGTTCAAAGGGAAGGAAGTGTTTCAAGTCTATAATGTTTCACAGCTGGGCGCGTACCTGATTGACCCTGACCGTTGGACGGAGGCAGTGAGGACCCTGTGACGTCGGCTTGGCACACAGCACCACAACGGCGCGGAAACGTGAACACAGTGTTGTGGGTCGTGTGAGGGTCTGGCATCAGAACTGATAGCCCATCCAAGACACGTTTTGATGCACACCGCAGCCATGCGTCTGGCTATGGATGATCAAACAAGAATTGATGCCAAGACCCTGTCTCAGCCAGCCCGATGTGCCGCGCGCTGACGCTGCCGTTTGTGAGCTGGCTGTGCACTCACTTACTTACTTCTTCACTCATCCATTGCTCAGGCTGCCAGGTTGCCTGACTTACCTATGTATATGACAGCCTCTCAACGTTCCATTCCTAGCACCCTGCCTCCATCTCGTCGAAAAAATAGAATTGAACGCCGTTGACTTGCCCGCAAACTGTACCTGAATCAGCAAGGTACGTGCTCCAAGCCTCTAGTTAGTGAGCAGCCACCGGCCCCAACCCTTCAGCTCTACCTAGCTTGTTTGTGGCTCATCTTCACTTGCCTGCCCACCTGCCAGCAATCACTCCTCTGCACTTTCCCCCAAATCTGTGAATTCTAATCCTTTATAGGCTATCGCTAGCTCAGCAGTCCCCTGATCATCATTTATCCATCTTATCCTGCCCATTGCTTTCTTATCTTACAATTCTTGGAATCCTTAGCCCCACCATAGTAGTCTGAGATAGGCCGTCATGGCAGAAGCAGCGGCAGCAGCAGTACAGCCTAACAAAGACCCCAAGCTCGGGGTCCCCAAGCTCGATGAACCACAACTACAAGCCGGTGGTGGAAGCGCGGCAGTTACAACCAAGGCCAGAACCGTTGAATCTTTGTCTCCTACCATCTCCCAATATTTGAAATCACTACATGAAGAGATGGAAAAGAAGTACCAGCTCAGCACAAAGGATGGCTTGACAAAATGGTTGACCGAAGAACAACAAGCCCCACAGTCGGATCTGGAGACTTTGAAAGACGGCTCCGTCTCGCACTTTGCCAACTACTTCACTACAGGCCTGGCTAATGTTATGAAACCACCACAACCCGTAGACACCACCTTTCCACTTTCAAACTATTTCATCTCTTCCAGCCATAACACATACCTAACTGGCAACCAACTGGCGAGTGACTCGAGCGTGGATGCTTACAAGAATGTAAGTTAATGGGCCTGTGTATGGAACCTGGTATCGCTAACTCCCAAAGGTTCTTCTCAGAGGCTGTCGCTGCGTCGAAATTGACGTATGGGACGGAGAGCCGCCATCAAGCTCAAGCTCTGAAGATGAAGCTGCGGGTACAAATGATTCCAAGCCCAAAAAAGATAAGAAGGACAAGAAGGACAAACTGTCCCTTCGAAAACGGCTGGAGCTTCGTTTCGGAAGAAAGGGCTCTCCACCTCGAGAGGATAAGCCCAAAGAAGCGTCCTCCTCGACAGAACAGCCTGCCAATACCGTTGAGCGCATCACACCTTGGGTATCGAACAGCTCTATGAGAGCCGAGCCACGAGTACTTCACGGTAAGTTGATGGCGATTCCATCGAATTCGAATTTACTTGTCGTCCACGCCGCTGACTGAATGCAGGCTTCACTTTGACCAGTGACATGCCTTTTAGATCTGTTTGTGCAACTATCCGTGATCATGCTTTTGCATCCTCCAATCTTCCATTGATTGTCAGTCTTGAGGTGCATACAAGCCCAGAGCAGCAAAACATCATGGTGGAAATTATGAAACATTATTGGGGTGGCATGCTGGTAGATTTGCCTCTGGACCCAGCCGAACCCTTTGAGAACTTGAAGTTGCCCACATTAAAAGACCTGGAGAACAAAATCCTCGTCAAGGTCAAGCGAACGGCATCCAAACCAGCTGCGTCGACAGCACAGCCAACTCCGCTACAAACCCCTGCAGAGCTATCCAAACCCAACACCAAGGAGTCAACACTATCGGACCCGCCAAGCTCGGACAATTCAGATGGTCCCGAAAACGCTACAGCGCCAAAGGCAAAGGTTATCGAGTCCCTGTCAAAGCTTGGAGTATATTTTGGGGGTTATTCTTTCAAAGGCCTGCACACTCCTGGTAAGCAGAACAACTACAGCCACCAACGTGTACGAGTGATACTAAACGTGCTTTAGAGGCAAATATTCCCACCCATGTATTTTCTCTCTCAGAGAAGGCCTTGATTGAAGTTCATGAAACCGACCCTGTGGCCTTATTCACCCACAACAAGCACTTTTTCATGCGCGCCTACCCCAAAGGCTTGAGGCTGAATTCGTCAAATCTTAACCCAGCTATTTTCTGGAGACAGGGCGTTCAGATTGTGGCTTTGAACTGGCAGCGTTGGGATGGCGGCATGATGCTGAACGAAGCCATGTTTGCAGGCACACCAGGATGGGTGTTGAAGCCTGAAGGATATCGGAGTACAAGCCCGGGGAAATCACAAAAGGATGCAGTATCTCGCCACAGCCTCGATCTCAGTATAGAGTTCTTCGCGGGCCAAAGTATTCCTCTTCCTCCTGAGGAGGACGATCCCAAGGACTTCAAGCCGTATGTCAAGGTCGAGCTACACGTGGAATCACCCGAGGAGCGCCAAGGGGAACCCATCCCGGGGGGAGGCAAGAACACCAAGGCCGACCTCAAGAAGAAAACAAAATCGCGCAGGACTCCTGATCCTGATTTTGGTCGCGAGATTGTCGAGTTTAAAGGTGTGAAAGGCGTTACAGAGGAGTTGACCTTTGTCAGGTAAGTCTCATCTCATTCATCTACAGTGTGCATACTGTGTCCGAGCCATCCGGCATCCGCTGCTCGCAAACCGGGATTAGCATGACATGCATATTTCTATGGGTCTGTCTGTGGCTTGAAAAAGATCGGGCGTCGCATGTCCATTGCTCATTTCTTGCCTCGCATCATCTTTGTTCGGCAGCCGACCGTGTTCCTGCATGCAGGCGACCTGTCACTTTTTCCTGCCCCCCATGTCAATTTTATTGACCGACCACGTCTAAGCTTTACCCGAATCAATGGAGACGCATGCTAATTTTCATCTACCACAGGTTCAAGGTTATGGACGACGAACGTCTCGGAGATGATCTGGCCGCCTGGGCTTGCTTCCGCCTCGACAGGTTACAGCCTGGCGTTCGAATGCTCCACCTGTACAATTCGAATGGCGTGATCTCCAAGGGCGTGCTGCTGGTCCGCATCAAGAAGACGGTCAGTTAGGCTCGAGACAAACAACTCTTTCGGGAGCTACTTGTCCTCTGCTAAATTAACTACCGCGTCGCGCAAAAATACACCCCCCCTCCCCCCTACTCGCATCCCTGTTGGAAATTGAATATGCAAGCCATCATGTATCGTACTTAGCGCGCGTACACTCGCGCTGTATGTGTTTATATGTATGATGTGGAAGCTGATGCAATGCTTGATCTAGTTCTACCCTGAAGGACGCCGCATACTCAGGGGTCTGAAGATGATGTGCGTTTTTTTGGAGATGCTAGGTAAACCTTGTCATAAGCGCAACCATGACTGAACAATTAACTAGGAGACCGTACAATACCATGACGAGGTGCGAAAAGAGGCGATTGGAAAGGAAGCGAAAAGTGCAGTCTAAATGATGTATCTCGGTCCTCACTCCTTACCTATTCTTCATTTCTGGTACTTTTGGGGTCTGTACACCGCAAGTGGAAATCAATGTCATCAATTTGTCTTTCTTCTTCTATTTCTTCTTCTTTTGTTCTTTCTTAAAGAATGCAGAATTGTGCGTTTCGCGCATCCAGGGTCGTCGCGTTTTTTTCGAAGCGAGGGATGAATGAAGTACAAGATAACATATGTACATAACCACACAAATAGATCAGTTGAAAACCCAAAACCACGAGATCGAAAAGGTAGCGCATTTTTGTGTGGTCGAACATGGAAATTACATTCATTGATTCCTAATACCGCACTCTCCCTCTCGCACCCACCCATCTCATCAAAGAAATCTTGCACATTTCCCTCAGGTAATGTACATATATATGTACTTGCCTACATACCTACATAGGTACATGTATACTACCCGCACGCGCCCATGCATCAATCGCGGCACGGATGTCCATAACACACTCTGAGTACTCGGTGTAATGTCTGTCCGAAACCCTCTTTTCTATTTTTCTTTTTATACACTACTAAAACGCGTATGTGCACAGAGATCATATGGATGGATTAATTGATGTTTTTGGGTTGGTATGGGATATGGCTGGTACGGTATACATAGGTATAGGTATAGGTATAGGTATAGGTGTAGCGTGGGCTTGTGGGAATTGTTGGGAGTTGGGAGTTGGGAGTTGGTATGGTTGATGGTTGATGGGTGGGGGAGTGGTGTGGGTGGTGTGTATGTGTCGCTTGCAGTAAGAAAGAGCATTATGATGTTTATAACCTATAGAAACCACGTTACGTGGCTTTTTAACGGTGTGTTAAAATGGAAATTGCGGTTAATATCCTTTTCCTAACCCCCTCCGGACGCTATATGGAGTCTTTAGCTGAAGAGAGGGCGAGGTGGGAGGAGAGGAAAGTATGGGAAGTACATCAAAGTAGCTGTGCATCATCGCATCAATGGCAATGTAGTTACTCGCGGTATCGAGAGCAAATGAGGAGTCACGGAAACGTCCTGGCTGTTGAAGACGTGGACATGAGGATATATGGTTTGGCGCACACGCACTCTGGGAGTGACTGTTAGCAGGAATTTACATCTACATTGTAGGTTGACAGCCGGTAGAAGGTATGCTGGGGGTTGCTGAATAGCATGGTAAAGCGGAAAGTGCGGTCGATGCCTTGTTCTAGGCTTAGCCAGAACCCTACCGAAAGAGTTTTTATCATCGCGTAGCAATGTGTTTGGCCGCGGCACCAAAGTATTAGGGCAAATATAGTAACGTGCTGGATAAGAGCGTGAGTATAGTAAGTGAAAGGAACATGTAGTCAGAGCGCTATGATGAGTGTTGGTCTGAGGGAGCGAGGGAGCGAAGAAACCATGGAAAGCATGCTTTCTTCACAGTTTTCTTCACTATTCTTTCCTGCTTTGAAAACATGTTCATGGACTTACATGTATTCACGTGCTTTCTTTTCATCTTCTTTTCAAAAAAAAAAAAAAAAAAAAAAAAAAAAAATTTAAAACAAAATTGAAGTAAGGCCACTACCACCACATTAGGGCCAACGGTGATGGCGGCGGCGCAAAAACCCACAA
>JAMAHW010000131.1:0-69337 GCA_023627715.1 Periconia sp. R9002
TAGTTATTAATACTATAATAACTACGCTAGGTTACTATATTACTTATTAAATTAAGTAGTTAAATATATAAGTATAGGCTACTTTTTATTTTATTTTTCTATAGGTTCTATTACTATTAAAACTTTTACCTACTATTAATAGCCTACTACTAGTAAAAAAAAACTACTTATCCCGTTACACTATACTTCCTAACACGTAGAGACGGAATAGTGGGCAGAATACCAGTTAAGATAAAGGGAGCTTAGCCGCTGATCGCTGATTCGTCCGCTCGCGATAAATATGACGTTACATTCTAGCTCTATGTCCGGTGTAATAATCAGACACAGATTGTTCAGCCAACATTAGTCACCTTCGGAGATTCGCCGATCCAATAGAAAGTATTCATTTTCCTTTGTTCGGAGCAAAATCCACTCCGCTGGTGTACAAGCCTGCATGGAAGTCTATTTCATAAATCTGGCCATGTCGCAGTTATTGTTGAACCATCCCTTTCACCCTTGGATGTTTCCAAGCTCAATTATGCTGAGAAGATAAGCACATATTTACTCTCATGCCATTCACGTTCCAACAAAGTACCACGAACTATTGCCTATACCTCCACTGCTGAAGTTCTACAAACGTGGTGGAAAAGCTTTCCTACTGAAAACTGCTTGCGGATCAACAACATGAGCGGAAAAATCGTCCTGCCCTCCGAAGGTGCACGTGGCGAGAAAGATGGCACCGCCACGGCAACTTGCTACTGCGGCGTGGTCCAGATCGCGGTTCCTACCGAAGGCGATGGTTTGGTAGACACATTCATTTGTCACTGCACAGACTGCCGCAAAATCAGCGCGAGGTTTGTGCCCTATCACACCCCCAGTATTGCATATGTGAAGCAGCTGACGCCATGTCCTACATAGCATGTTTTCGTCCGCCTTCGTAGTGAACGACACGCACCTCAAGCACCTCCGTGGCGTAGACAAGCTCACCCGTTTCAAGAGGAAAGACACGATCGCTACGGGGAACTATGTAGAGAACAGCTTCTGCAGCATTTGTGGTACTCTTATGTACAGACGAAGCAGTGGATTTCCAGGCATCACCGTACCGAGGATCGGCACGATAGACGACTTCAGTTTGCAGGAGACGAAGTTCAAACCGAGAGTTGAAGTGTTCGAGAAGGATAGGTGTGCATGGTTATCGCCGGCAAAAGTCCAAGAGCATGTGAATGGTGCGTATTATACGGCCGGAGGGTCGTGGAAGAGTATCCACGATGGAGTTGGTAGTCAATAGAGCAGTTTGTGACATGCGGATGGGCGTAAGATATACTAGATGCTGCTTGCAATACTTAGTCTGCGATTGTGAAATACAATTACGGAACTCCTGCACCAGATCTATTGTGTGGATCTTGGATGTGATGTTTTGATGAGAGAAGGGGCAAAAACGCTGTCCAACTGCGGATCATGGTAGTGGTTTAGCAGGAGAAAAACCCTTCCTCAGATTGGCTAGACAGGTAAGTAAACTTCGGTTATGCAGAGCTACTTCTCGCATCAAAGCGTTCTGTAACACCCCACCTACATCACTTCCCTTGTTGCTGCATCTATACTATGTACTGCATACTAAACTGAACAGGAGCCAATAACTGATCTTCGTGTAGAAAATGTATTGCATCGAAGTGACGTCGTGCAGGCTTACGAATGCCTACTCCCCACAAGGCTATCCCCAAGGCTTGAGCCCCTTGTGAAGGCACGCAAGATCTTGCACGTCCGAAAGATATTAGGATGTCTTCAGATTCATAGTACGCGTATATAACATATACCCCTAACGTGTCAATATGCTTGTGACAGCTCTAACCAGAAAATTTCGAGAGGGTAGGTTACGACGCGGCTTCGATGATAATAACGGTCTCCTTTTTATGCCTGTTTGTTTGGTACGACCCAAAAAGTCCAAAGCAGGCGCCCGGCGTACTATACACCTCACCCATCCCAATCCAACCCTAACCCCACCCTCGAAAAGAAACCACACACCACTAAATTAACCCGCCTTCTACTCACCTTCCTTCCTTCCCTGCATGGAACCAAACCAAGCCCAAACCCAAAACTCAAAACCGCAGAACTAGAACATCTTAGACTCGAAGATTCCCTTCTTCCTACAAACTACAACACTAAAACGCACAAGGCCGTCCGTCCCAATAAGTACATTGTAGGTTAACGGACCGATCGAAGAAGACTCTTATTTAGAACGAACGCACATGCTCGTTCGTTCGTACTGTATACACGCCTACGCGCTAGGTGGGATAGTGTATGCATGCAGGGTCTATGTAAGTAGGTAGTCTAGCGAGCGTTCGGTCGGTTCGGTCGGTCGTTGGCGGGTCGAGGGCTCCGGCTTTGGTTATTGGTTCTTTGGGGGTGCTTCTGTCGGGTTGGGATTCTAGAATGGGGGGGTTTAGCGGTATAGGCTTGGAAGGTTAGTTGGGCGTAGGTGAATTGGATATGGGAAGTTGGAACGTGTGTATGTTTGTGAAGAGAAATAGGAAGGGGGATGGTACGGAGATCCGACTGAGGGTATGCGGGCGCATAGGGTATCTATGTTGAAGATGGTGATGTGAGTTATGGTCGAGGGTGGTCAAGGGTGTACTTTTATCAGTTTTCAGGGTGTGCCTGGGTATTCTGGTCACATATTACAGTCTTTTTTCTTCGTCTTTAGGACATATGTTTGGGGGTTCTTTGGTGCTCGCTTGTTAGTGGAAATCTAGAAACTTTCAATCACGACATTTTTCTCTTCAGCAAATTATGGAGCAGTGGTATGATTCTTGCTCTTGAAAGCCCTCTGTATCATCGGGATGTACGTACGCCCTGCACTGCAGCAAGATGAAAGACGTGGGGGGATTGAGGTGATACGTGCATGCATACACGCACATGCAGTGGATACACCGAAGCAAAGACTTTTTTTTCTTCCGCAGATAGGTACCTAGATCGTGCATAAGGCCACATGCAAGGTGCAGGTAGAGGGTCGATTTGATTCGTATATACGATTTTCTTCGTTGCTGGGTAGATGGATTGGGGATGGGTAGGTGGGGTGAGCTCGGCGGGTTTTTGTGGAGAAGGGATCCAGAGTGGATACACGTAGAGTACCTAGATGGCAGTTCACTCGACAATGGGACGAGTTTGTTGACGAAAGTTTATTAAACTTCTGATACTGGATTAGCTAAGTACACCTGCATATGCAAGTAGAAGACGTCGTGTGTAAACGAGAAGGTTCTTCGAAGCTTTCTTCTTTCGATTCAGGCTCGAGCTTTCTACCAAGTCTACTTCTACTTTCCTTCTTGACATGTTCTTGTGGGAACCTTTTTCTGTTTTTGGGATGGTTGGATATCGGAGAGTTCCCTCTTCGCCCTTGTATTGTGTGATTGTTTAGGTGGACACTAGCGTTGGCTTATCTGCACACGCGTGATAGTGGAGTGTGAAGTGGGGGCAGGCTTGGCGAAGGAGATTGGCTGGAAATTGTCAATAGTGTGTGGATTAGGGATTTGATAGACTGGGATGCGTGGGGTGAAAAAATGCCTCGTTTTGATCTTACTTTTGTGGGTCGAGATGGGATGGGGTCTGGGGGGTTGTTGTAGGTACATATCTGTCCATGGAGGCGGTTTATGCTGGAGGAATATATTCCCCGCACCTCAAGACATCTCGTATTTCACCCTACGCACATGCTGGAGTGTTGATGGTGTTCTAGCATCGAACAAGAGAAGCAAGTTTGGCGTCTTTTGGAGTGGACTGGACGTTGGGTAGCGCTACAGAGGCCCTGCTCTTGTGCAACTCCGGTGGCAGCCACGCGTCTGGCCCTGCATCGAATAGCGTGGAGACGACAGAGATTTTGCGAATTGCGGGGAACGAACGACTACCTAGCCATCACCAGCCAGCCATTCACACCACTTGACTGCATGAGCATGAAGGTGTATTGGTTCACTTCCTAGACCCTGGATTGGCTCGAGTCCAGATTGCTGGTCTCGTGGCGCGCGTGAAAAGAACACATGCACTTGTAAATAGAATATGTAGACACTGGTGGTTAGCTGGCACGTGGTGGTAGGTTGGCCGCGCGGGAAAGAGAGCCAGTCAGCGCGTCTCTTTTCGAAGGAGCAAGGTTCGCGACGCTAACCAGCTCGCTTAATTGTTACAGGGCGAATAAGAGGCCGTAGAAACCTGAACCATCTACCGTTTGGGAAAGGTATTTACGAGGTAGAGAAGGTGCGCTCGGGGCTACACGGGCCAATCACCACCGCCCAGGCTCGCCCACCCGGGCACAGCCCATGCCAACCACCTGACCCCGGCACAATGCATCCTCCGACCTCCATCCATCCCATCTCACCTTGAAAAACCTCACACCGCCGACCCATTCCTTCCTTCTCTTCCTCTCCCCCATCCCCTCACTCCTTCCCATCATGACCATAACCAAGACCTTCTCTCGTTCTCACATCCTTGATCTACAAGACCGAGGCTTCATAGAAGCCCTCACCTACTTGGATTACGCCTCGCAAAACCAGCTCTGTCACTTTGTCGGCGGGATCCCATACGCTCTTCCCCCAACAGGTCCATATCGTTTCCAGAAACCTCGACCTTTGCCCCCATGTTACCGCTACGGGACTATGGCCAACCCGGGCCGTTTTACGGGAGCCCCTAGCTTATGCCCGCAACCAGCTGAGCAGACCGAGGACCAATGGGACGAGGACTGCTTACAGTGTAACGTCTGGATCCCGGCCGGTAGGGCGCCCGGCGAAGGCTGGCCCGTCCTGGTTTGGTATCATGGCGGCTTCCTGCAGTTTGGGAGTACTGAGTACGATCTCTGCAACCTGCTCAGTGATACCTCGTTCCGTGCTATTATCGTGACCCCGGCTTATCGCCTCAATGTGTTTGGCTTTCTCGCGTCCAAGGAATTGCTCTCCGAGGAGAACGAGCAACAGAATCTCGGATTCACTCCCAACAACGGCTTCTGGGACCAGCGGCTCGCGCTCGAATGGACCTGGAAGAACATCCACTACTTTAGCGGTGATGCAACTAACATCACCATCGGAGGGTACTCAGCGGGCTCGCACTCAACGTTCCAGCAGCTAGCGTATGATTTGCAGCAACCAGATGAAAAGGCCATTGTGCGACGCGCCCTCATGTTCTCTAACGGTCCAGGCCTGCAGCCGAAATCGCTGGATGAGGCGCAGCTGCAATTTGATGAGCTCATCGCCATGCTCGAAATCCCCGCTGACATGACGACATCCGAGAAATTGGCTACTCTCCGCACCTTGGACCCCCAGACATTGGTCTCTGTAACAGCGCGTATGAAATATCACGAATTCCGCGGCGTCACAGACGGTGTCTTCATCAAGCCCAACCTCCTCGCGTCGCTGGACAATGGAGATCTCGCAGCCATCATGAAGCGTCGAAACGTTAAGCTCATGATGGGCGAGTGCGCCGATGAGCACTTTGTCTACCAGCAATGGCGAACTCCAGAAAACAGCTACAATGCTGTTCTCCGACGCCTGCGTGCCGACTACTCTGTTCAAGCTTGCACCGCAATCATGCACTACTACTTCCCTAACCGCCGCCTGCCACATCACTACAAGTCTTGGCAAGACGCCTTCGGCCGTATCTACGCAGACCTGCAAATCCACCACCTCGAGCGTGGCATGGCAAACGCACTCGTCAACCACGACGCAGGTCATCTGCTCTATCGGTACCGCGTCGAGTGGCGCGCGGCCTGCTGCGATAAGACGTTCCCCAAGGAATGGGGTGTCACGCACGGAACGGATGTCGCATCGATTTGGTTTTGGGGAGAGTCTAACCGTCTGAGCAACAAGGAGAAGGAGCTCGCTCGTGCTGCTTTTCATGATCTATTCGCGAGGTTTGTGAAGGGTGGGGAAGTGAAGTGGGGGACACAGCATGCGCTACAACTCCGCACGATGAAGTCAGATGGAAGCGTGGTGATTGAGGAGGACAAGGGGCTTGTGGAGGGTGTCAAAGTGTGGAACCTTCTCAAGAGCGCCGGCGCACTTGGTACAACCCCTACGACTTCATCAACCAAGACCCTCACTATGCGACAACGGAACACGAATGACCAGCCAAACAGGCCGCTGGAAGAGATCTACCCCAAAGCTCGCGCATCCTATGACTTCCACGGCACGACGCACACGGAACTCAGCGTCAAAGAAGGCGATGTCGTGCTGGTTATCGAGCAGTTGCGCAGCGGGTGGTGGGATGCCGTCATGGATGGCGTGAGGGGATGGGTGCCAAGCAACCATTTCACGTTGCTTGATGATCGGGCGAGGCTTTGATCTCCCCCTCTTTCCGTCTCAGCAGCGGATGTGCATGTTCCTTTAGCGTGACGTTTTACGCATGAGCTTTTTCTCCCCTTTTTCCTTTTTAGGCGTCTTCGAAAAGACTTTTCCTTTTTGTAACCTTTTTTCATTGGGGAAAAAGCGAACCACCAAGCGGGCATCTGCTATGTTACTATGATACGAATATTTACGACTGACTGGTTATGTATAAACGACTTTTCACAAACAAACAAATAAATAAACGAATAGAATAGGAATACGTAATACATAAAGGTATTAAAAAAATCCACTATATACTCTCTCTCCCTCTCCCCCTCTCTAGTGTACCATTCATTTAAGCCCATACGGACAGTCAAACAATACTCTACGATGATTCATTGTTGTATTTCATGATATCACTAATAGCCAACAACAAAAAAGAAAACGAAAAATTAGTATGGGTAATGTATATTAGTTCCTCCAATACTCCTCTTAAGGGATAGTCTTCACTATTTCCATGTGATATATCTATAAAAGAAAAAGAAGACAGTAGACGTGCTTCGAGCGTGCGAGTCCACACACTAAAAAGCCTTATCCAAGGTTCCAAACTCCACAAAACCAAGTCGAAAACCCTTGCTATGCATACAATATCCAGGACTCAACACCGTTCAAAACCTAATCAAACACCCCTTCAATTCTGTATCAACAATAACACAACCAGACAAGAAAAAAACAATCACCCCAAAACCCGACCCTCAACCCACCCCCGAACCCAACCGATCCCCTCCCACCACTCCTCTACACTCACCACCTTCTTCCCCAACACAACACCTCCATCTCCTTCTCCTCCCTTCTTCCCCTCCCAAACACTCACCTCCTCCAACCCCTTCAACACACCCAGTCCCTCCCCAACTCCAAGTCCCAGCCCTTGTTCCGCGAGCTCCAGCAGTGCGCCGGCGAGCGCGTACCAGCGCCATACGCGGTCGCCTTCGGGCCAGGTGGACTCGAGAGGGGAGTTGTCGTGATGCTCGGTGATGTAGCGGGATAGGCGGGTGTGGTACGTGGTGTATGTTTTGTGGGATTGGGTTGGTGAGGAAGGTGAGGAAGGTGAGGAGAAGTAGAGGCGGCGGGTGAAGGTCGCGAGGGCGTTGATGGTAGAGGTTAGTTCTGGAGGGGGGGAGAAGGAGGTGGATGAGGTTGTTGATGGTGTGGTGTGCGAGGTGGTCGAGAGAGATGGGGAGGATGGTGTGGGTGTTTTAGGTGTTGTGTCCTTGTGCTCTTCGACGGGAGGGTCGACTTTCTCGAGTTGGGAGGTTTGCTGCGCATTGAGGTCGACAATTTGTTGGAGCTCGGAAGCCTGTTCCTCCTCGACCCCGGGAAGTTCGATCGGCACAAGCTCTGGGAGCTCTTCCTCCTGTTTTATGTGTGTTAGATCAGATATGAATGTGTGGTCCTTAGCTGACTTACCTCTTCCTCAATATCATCAAAAACATTGTGCTCCGTCACCGTGGGGGTGGAGTTGGCATCCGAAACAACTTCCACAACCTCTACAATCGTTCCCTCCATCTTGTCATTCTCAGAGTCCTCCATACAAAGCTCTTCAAGCTTTTCCAGGCCATACCCTTCTGTGTACACGATCCCCGTTGCCCACATCATTGCGTCAAACTGGCCCTGCGTGCGTGGAACATCCTCGGCAAACCGCATCATGAGATTATGAGCAGTTTTACGAATCTTGAGTTCGTACTTTGCAAGTACGCGGATAGCCCAGACGAATGAGCGGATCTGGGCGGGGGTGCAAGGGGGCTCGGACTCGCTGAATTTATCGATGAGATTACGGGCCAGGATGCGGGAGTTGAATTCATAGTGGGGCAGGAGTTTTGCTGCCCAAGCTTTTTCCTGGTGCTGCAACGAGGTTCGGGGTGGATGGATTTGGAACTTTGTGAGGATTTGGAGGGCTGTGGAGCGATCATTGTCGGCGGGATTCGTTTCCTGCGTCGACTCTTCATCTTGAGTATGGACGTGAGCCGACTCTTCTTGGGGCGGAGAGGCCGCATCTTCCATAGTGCAGTCATCCTCGACGCAAGCATATCCAAAGGGACGGACAACAAGCTTGTATGGGCCTTCCATCTTCATTGCCCATGCTAATGCTTTCTGCTGTGCAAGGGTGCATGGGTCATTTTCGTGGAAATGACAGATCAGATTGGTAACCAGCTTATACGGTTCAGTGTTATGCTTATACTGAACTCCCACCGCCCACTTCTTTGCTGTCTGCTGCGCAGGTGTACATGGTTCGTCCATGTCGAAGTGATTCTGAAGACTATTGGCGATGTTCATAATCAAATCATAGTTCAAAGAGAGTAGCTGGTTCCCTTTGAGAGTTTCGGCGTTGGAGGATGGATCAACACTCGAGATGGGGGATGAGGGATCCGACGACTTAAAGGAGAAAGTGGCGAGCTCTGCAGTCATTGACGATCCCCAAGTTGATTCAGTGTCTTCCTCTGAGAAGATTGCAATTCCTGTTGTTGCCCTCGTCGGAGGCTCACTGTCCGCACCGCCATTGAACACTACATGGAGAGGTTCCATGTCTTCCTCGCAGATGACTGCTATCTCCAGGTTGGGATTGGATAGCTCTGTGAGAGGACCGCTAGATCCAGAAACCATTGATGCATCAGATGCTGGTTCATCAATCTTTTCAATGATAGGAGCCAAGCGGATCGGCTGGGCGTCTTCTTTTGTGGAGACTACAAAAAATGAGATATGATCTGATCGCTCGGTGGGTGACTTACTGATTGTAGTATTTGTCTTGGAGGAGGGACTAAGTTCAGGACTGGTAGACTTCAGAATCCGAGCTTTGTTTTTCTCAAAGACCTTCTGTGCCTTCTCCATGCTGCGGCGCTGGGCGCGGGTAGCTTTCGGTGGGATGGGCGGGATGGTTGTGCCGTTGGCTTCCACGTTGCTCTTCGTGTACTTCATTGTGTTGATTTCTTGAGTTATAGTATGCTAGTTAGATTGGGAAGCAATGATAAGCGTGCCTGAATGGGTGTTGTGTTGTGGGCAGGGAGTGTAAGAGGAGGTTGTGGCTGGTTATGGTTGAGTGGTAGGTAGATCTTCTGGACGGGCATTTATATGCTCCTCGTAAACAGCGCCAAGACCTAGCCAGGTGCCTAGTTGATCCGGGCGCAGCTCAAATGGTTGAAAAGATAGCAACCGAGAAGAATCACTCCAGGCTTTTGCTATGAGGGTTTGTTCACTGACCAGTCGATATGCGTTTGTGCCCCCCATGTCTTTGTCAGCGGCCATATCTCCTGTACCACAACCAGTATAAAACGATACTATGTCCTACTTTCACTGGTTCAATTACTTAAAATGGCTGGGGGGCAAAGGCTCAACCATTTTCTGTAATTTGGTTGACTCTGGCTGTAATCATGAACAGTCAGAACTGCCCAGCTCTTCGAAATTTCATCATTCTTAAAGTTAAAGGGCATCCACTCCACGCTTTTCTAAAACCTCATTCATCCCTGAAATAACGATAACATTGTCGTGTTGTATAGTATAATACTCTATAGTCAGCTATCGCAGAATTAGTTATCGTCATCCAGCTCATAGAACCTCTTTCTACCTTTCTTGAAATAAACACAATCGCAGGATAACTTGCCAGTTTGTTTCATAATCTCTTTGTTTGAAAGTAAAGCATTGAGAACAGTATAGTCCTCCTATTAGGCCTCTCTTCCTGCCTAACTATCTTTGATATAAAATCTACATGCACATTCTTTTCGCCCGTGTAAATTCAACTAATATTAGTTAATAATCTTAATAGTAGGAATGATTGTAGCATATGCAGTTTGTATTATATAGCGCCCTGGACTCTGTAATAGTAAGGAGAATATAGAATGGAATTAGAAGAATTTATTGAGCACCAGGGGAATAAGTAAGGAAGAAAACGGGAGAGGGTTTGAGTAGTGTGTAGATATGAAAAGTTGATTGATATTATATACAAGACAAGCATTTTCTACCGATGGATGGGAACGTCCTGCAAGCAGTAGAGGCAAACTGTTTGGTGTCGTTAAGAAAATCATGACAGCAACACAATCCATACGTGAATCTAGGAACCTGGGCAATCGCAATAGAAGACACCTGAAGACAGAAGATTGATGAAGATACTTCTTGGTAATCTCAACGCCTGGTCACAATGGAGATACACTGCCTTTCTCTTTCGGATTCGATTCAGCGGTATGCTCAAGTAGAAGGGAAGCGACTATTGTGTTTTGTTTTTCTTCCGCGTACGACAGCGGCGTCCGATCGAATTTATCTTTGGAGTTTGGTCTAGCGCCATTGTGAAGCAAAAGCTTGACTATCGCCTGCGTCAATATTGATTCCGCTGCATACGACAGTGGCGTTCGCTTGTCCTTGTCCTCGGAATTTGGATCAGCGCCATTGGCGAGCAGCATTTTCACCATGCCCGTATTTTTCCAGTCTTGCACCGCGTAAGAAAGTGGTGTTCGTCCATTCTTATCCTTGGGGTCTGGGTCAACAGCATCTGTTATTATCAGAGACCTGACCGTTGGTGGCAGCCGCCTTAGATCCTGGCGATTCGGGGTACCGTATTCCACAAGCAGGAGGTATGTCAGAAACTTCTGCACCTCGGTATCTCGGTCAGGTTCCTGCTCTAACAAATGCTGAACCGCCTTTGCATGACCTGCCTTTACTGCCCATAGTAGTAGTGTATTCCGAAAAGTTCCATCAGAGTCTAAGTTGGTATCGCTCTCGAGCAGCAGCTTGGCGATCATTTCGTCACCCCTCCGCAGTGCATAAATTAAAGGTGCGTCTCCCTTGTAATCTTTCAAACTTGGGTTGGCGCCTTTTTCCAGCAGAAGTTTGATTATGTTCATTTTGCCTCTCTGCGCCGCCCATGCTAATGGTGCATTGCCATCGGGGTTCGGGTTGGCACCCTTCTCTAACAGCTGCTTGACCGCCTTCTCATGTCTGCTTGCCACAGCGTACACCAATGGGGTCAGCCCATTAGTATCTTTCTCGTCTATATTTTGGCCGTCTTCGAGTAATGCTGTTAGTGTGTCCGCTAGTCCCCTATCTGCTGCTAAGTGGAGTCCGATTGGTGCGTACTGGGTATGGTAATAGTGGCTCCTGTAGTAAATCGTTGCCTGCCAGCAGCTGGAGACTTTAGCATTGTTCTCGAGAAAATTCAACGTCAGCTGGTGCGTTTCAGTTGGTGCTGCGTTAGTATGGCGTGCCCAGCTTATCACTGCATACTCCAAAAGAGGATACAGCTGGAACCTCGCCTCCAACTCCTCTACCGTCGAACAAGGCCCAGCCCCGAAAGTATCGAATGATAAATAGGTAACGCAAGTCAAGGCGATGTCTCTCTGGGCGTTAGGAAACCAAGAAGATTGCGTATTGTTGAAATACTCCTTGGTGGTGTAATGGACTAAACGTATGATACCACTTTCTCTGTCCACTGTGACTAGTCCAGCGCACACTGAGATAATATCTTCAATGTCGGGGAGATTCTCCTGGTCAAACTCAGATTTACCAATCTCTACGGCGAGAGCATGTAGAAGCTCTGTCTTAGTCAGGAGCCTTGTCGCGCAGGTGATCCATGATAAAACCCGCATGGCAAGCTCTTCTGCTTCCTGGGCCTGACCTTTTATTCGCTCCATAGTGGCCTGGTATGCATACTCATACGCTTTTGATCCTCGTGGGAGGTTTTTCAATGCAGTGCGGATATCCTTCTGTGACATCTTCCATTGTAAAGAAGCAAAATGAAGATCTGCAAGCAGAAACCTGCTCAGGTTAGTTTAATTCGCTGGGATTAAAATAGACAACATTGAACCTACATTCCATCCACTGCCATAGTAATGCCATCTATGATTTCTTCACGGCATGACTTCAGCAAACGCCGCCCAGATTCCGCTATGCACCTTTCCAGATATAATTGCACATCTTCATTACGGGCATGTATTTCCAGAGATGTGCTACCTTCAAATCTCTCCGTGATTTCCAGAATAAAGCGTGACGTCGTGAAAATGTTTGCTCCCGTCTTCTCTTGAAGTTTGAACATCTCTGAGAGGAAGCGCGAGCGGCATCCATCAGATGACTGGCATTCGTCTAGTCCATCCACGATGATGAGAACCCTTGAATATAGAGACGCCACAGATTCTAGGCAATTAGATATCTCATCTATTGACGGTTGCGTTCTTCTCTTTGCATGCCGATTGTATAGTGACCTTACACTTCCTGGTAGGGAAGACTGCCCCTGGCTTAACTGTTTTAACAAACTTGCAAGTAAGTCTCCTAGGCCTTGTGTCTCTCGTCGCTGAAAATTGAAGTATATGTATCCGATTCCGACATCTGGTTCGTTCTGAAACCGGGTAACAAGATGATCAATGACAATGGATGTGAGGATTGTTTTTCCCGCTCCGGGAATGCCAGGGCAAAACAATGTTTGCTTACTGGTCCGTAGCCAGGTCTGGAACTCTTTGGAATTTAGAAACCACTGCCCTGTTCCTGGCTGTTGTCTCTTACGAAAATCAGTATGCTGAAGGCCGTAGTCTATCGGTGTCAGCCAGTCGAGAATCATGAGGTCCTCTTTTCTGTCCAAACCGGACCTCACAATTGCTGTATTTTGCAGGACTACACCCGTATTTAGAAAATGAGTCGATACTGAGCAGGTCCATCTGCAAATACTGACCTTGATTGAGTACGTCTTTTGCCGGACTCTCTCCGTCAACATCGCTCGGTTGTACGTACTCCAGCAGTTCCTTTGCAAAAGCTGCTGCTACAGCTGCGGCATGCTCTTGCCAGTCTTTGTTCTTATGCGAGTCTGCGTAGTCACAGATCCCTCGGATGACGATACAAGGGAAGTTGTTCATCAGCCCTGCAGCTTCCATTTCTAGGCAGAGAACACGACCGCCCATATCCTTGTTGAGCTTATCCCGAAACCTAGCATCTTTGATAACCTGGTTTCCAGATGCGATCAGCCCGTAATGTACGCGAATATCTCTGGGCCTCCTCTTTACGACATTGGCCTTGTCGCAGAATCGGCAATTATCCACTTCCCTGTCATCGCTGTCATCGTCTATTGTGGGATCCAGATTTCCAGTACTCCTGCTAACATGATCGTACTCTGCTCTGAACAAGACATCCTCCATCGAATCAGATCGTAGGAACTTTGACGCCACTCTCGGCCATTTATCTTTGAGATCCTCTAGATATTCTGGTATCTTGGAGCCTCTCAAATCCTGATCCGTTTCTAGCTTTGTCAATCCCGCCAGGAGAGCAGTGGGTGGGTTATTTAGGGCGCCAGTCCGCTCGAAGCTCCCACCTTCCTTCGCTTTCCCAAAGTCCCATTGAACCACCCCAGGAAAATTTGCAACAGCCGTACTGACTACGACATCGCCAAGTCTGACTTTGGGTGGAATACCCCCACCGATACCAACAAGCAAGCCAAACTTGATGGCTGGAAAAGTGGAAACCATTCTTTCCGCAACGGCAGCAGCGGGATTGTTGCCTATCTGTCCTTTGGGTAAACATGCTATCACCACATTATGTTTGCCGACAGATCCCAGAGTATATGCGTTAGGGTCATGCGGTGGCTTCGATAGATCGGGGTGTATTCGATCCAACATAATTGTCGCTGCGGTCTGCTCCTTTGGCAGCGCACACACCCAACCCACAGTATAGTCATTCCGAGTTAATTCCCCTGTATGAGGCACTGAGTCCGCCTTCCGTCCCTTCATACTCTTTAAGATGGTCACTCCTTTAGGTACGTTCTGGCAGGATCGTGAACGGTAAGCCAATCCTCCTTACCATGGGCTCCCAAAAGACGTAGACGGAAAGATTCTCAGTGAAGTGCAATGAACGCGACGTAGCTAAATCGATTAGCCGATCCGGTGTTCATTCAGATATAGAAGGATTCAATGAGAGTATCAAAGACTCGCAGTTTATCAAGAGTGGGACGGTTCAGCCTTGCGGCTGACTGACCCCGCCACTCTGCCACTGAGATGGTTGCTCTTTACATTCAAATACGAGGACAGATGATCTCGCTTAGACCATGTATGGAAAACAGGGAACTGCAAAAGTTCGTGATCATGTACTAAGGCTTCTACATTACAATAAGTCCCGTCGTCAAGTGTGATATGTACAATGACAGGATCAACAACGTCTGTGCCTGCTTACCTCAATTATGCCCGTACAGACATGCACAAACTCATCTGGTCACGTGATAACTGTTGTACGAAACTTACACAGAGGTGTATATTACTTTTGTCCTCGAAAACGATACTTCAAAATAATTATTTCATGATGTAGCACGATCTTGATAGACTTCAACTCTCGGATTGTTACGATCATCTACAGCACTCCAGAGCGAAGCTCAATCTCCAGGGATCTTTGTCGCCTGGTAGCCGGCTACAGTGGCTTTCAAACCATCAAGAGACTAAGAGAATCACGAAAGAACAGCTGTGAGCCTTTTCGGGCTGTGGCCAAGCGAGTTTCTTGTAACTTCTAAAAGAAGTCTTTATTGAAGTTCAAAATTGCTATTTAGATAATGGTTTTCCTCCACATCAACCGGGCATACTAGATGTTGCTTCTCTCATTAATAAAGCCCTGGTGCTATAATCTCGTTCTTAAGAGTTCGTCAGAGTCTCTTTAAATGGAATATAGAATGGTAGAATAACAAGGAGCAGAACCGAATTATTCAGTTATAAATGCGTAATGCTACACGTCTTACAATATGATTTAGTCTGGGTTCAAAAGACTTCAACGGGTGGATTGGCTCACACTGAAGATAACCAAGAAAGTCGTTAATGTAGCTACCAAAATGGGAAATCCAGCTTTTGATTTAGACTTCTACACACATGTAAACTCAGGGAAGTGGGGATTGCGACATTTTGAAGTAAATCCTATGACGAAGGGATCTTTTTTTAGACATATTACTTGATTTTGCTTGGTTGCTTGATCCGTTATCCCAAATCCCAGCTTAAAAACTAATTTTACCCATTTCTATGATGCCGAGATGTATTCTTTGAGCCCTGTAACGTGACTCATCACTGCGCGTCACTGCATTCTATTCAGTGAATCATGCATCAATCTTAGCTGTTGGTTGATACTCCCGTCATGTGACCTCACTATTTGCCCCCCTGGGTTTGCTACCTGGGAAGGGATATATGATATACCCTCGCCCAGTGAATAATTCATTATTCACTTAGCGCACCGAACTTTCACTCAGCCCCCTACTGCCTATATAAACCCCACTGATGCCGCTCCCAGTTTTCAACTTGGAAAACTTTTTCAACCCCCTCCCAGCTTACAATCAACCGCCTGCTCAACCGCCTGCTCAACCGCCTGCCCGGCTCACAACCCCAAACAAAATGGCAGACTCCAACACCGACCGCATGTGCATTTCATGCAACAACACCGATATTCAGCTGTGCGCTCGATGTGAAAGTGCAGCTTACTGCTCCGACACGTGCCAGCGTGCTGACTGGCCTACCCACAAACTTCTCTGCGCGGAATTTGCGAAATTTGACCTCTCCAGCCGTCCCTCCGACGAACATGTCCTGGCCATCTTCTTCCCCGTGGATGAAGAAAAACCAAAGCTCATCTGGCTTCATGCCATCTGGAAAAACCTTGGAAATCCTGAAGACGAGACGTATCAGACTGAAAACCCGGCGATTAACATGTTGCTAGGTTCACCAGAAGATGTCTATGTAAAGCGCATTGTATATAGTTCAAAACTCGAGCGGTATCTCCCGAACAGAGTCGAAATCAGCTACCGCGCTGCGTTTCTCCTGGATGGCTCATTGCCCAACAAATGCGTTACGTCCATCACCAAGTCTGAAGGCGAGGAACAGTCTGATTGGCGTGGTCCGATAGTAGCGTACAGCAGGCGTCAGTGTGAGTGGTTTGACGATGCTCCCCCTTGCAAGGATATCACCATGGCCGAGTTCCGCCATGTTACGGACTACTTCTGCAAAACTATTTCCACGGATTTCGAGCGTCCAGTAAAGCCCGCGACAGCTCCACACCAGTCGACTGTGGAAATGATAAAAGGTGTTCGGATCAACTGCCTAGGAGACGAAAAGGTACTGGGTAGACCGCGCTTCGAAGCCATCGAAGTTCCATTCCACGATATCATCTTCAAGAAACACCATACTTCCGATATTGCCCAGCGCATCGGCATCCCCATTTTTACTCGCGTTTTGTGGCCTCAGGACTGGAGGTGGCTTCACAAACACGGCTCCGCCACTGCAACTCAAAGCCAGGCCGCGATGTTCCTACATCAACGCTGCAATCGCGAATCGGCAGGCACGCCTCTGAATTTGCAGGAAGAAGTTGGCAGCATGATAGTTGTGCGGCAAGACAAGAAGCCGTTACTACCTTTACATGTCGAAGCCCTTTGCGGATACGCACGTAATTACGCTTTCCCGCTTCTTAGGAACCCCATAGGACAGAACGCCTCTGAGCAGTCAGGATCGAACGATGCAGCCTTACGCATGATTTCTCGCTCTACCTTTTTCGTTTATTGGCACCAGGTAGTACTCAAGAGAAACATACTTCGTATCCGAACTAGAGATGAAAATACAGATTGGATTGGTTAATCAATCACGGTACACCAACCTACTAGACGGAATTTGTAAGGAACTTTACATAGACATCTTAGATTACCTTATGTTTGTGCCCTTGGAAAGGCATGCTCAAATGCAAGTTGAATAAAACAATTGTATACCTAGAGACGTCCACATTGCTAACTGTACGCTGCCCACCATACTATCCCACGACGTGACTATATACAAGACATTCTCCAGGTTCAAAAGTATTCAAAAACGACACAAGCATTAGTAGTCCATGCTTTTCCTCCCTCGAAAATTGACGTTTTCACCCACCTCTCTCTCTGTATTTCAACAGCTTTTACGCTATTCCCAAGCACAAGCACACCACAAACACAACCCCAAGATCAAACAACGCTTCTTCACCACATGAAAAGTCTCCCCCTAACGCTATCAATAACACAACCAACCCCGCACCTCTGCCAAAATCCACTAAGTGCAGCATCAACCGGTTACCCGAATCGGGTGTTAGTGAAATGAGGCGGAGATTTGAACGACGGCGAAGGTATGATGATGATGTAAATTAGAAGAGTAAAACGGGATAGCAGTTATTCTACGAAATGTGTAAAATTTTTATACACACCCCCTTTTTTTCTTTTTGCTGAAAGTCTTACCAACACATTTCAGATGCTAAAAAATCTTTCAATAAGTTATGTAATGAACGAGCTTAAGTATGGCGTCTCAAATTCATAGGAAGGTGGACAGCTTGGTACATACGATATGACGATAATAATATACAGTAAAAGTTCGTTACTTATTTCTGACATCCATATGCGCAGAGTCCAGTGATACCTCTTTGAAAAATATCAGTTAATTATACATGAACGTGTCCTCTATCTCGACACAAATCTTTTGAAACCCAAAGATTATCATATCGTACAGCTCTCTTTTCGCTTCTTCTCCATCACGCACCAACCCCTTCTTTAACCTTCTTATCCACTCTCTTTATGCCCTCCTTAGCCTGCTGCCTACCCTCGTTGAATCCCGCACGATACGCCATCCTGCTCGCTTGATCATACAAGTCCCTCGCCTCGGCAAGCTTGCCCTCCATTTCCGCGAACTCGCCGAGGTTGTGGGTGGCCGTGGCGCAGCCGGTGGCGCACTCTTCATCGCGGTTGGCGTAAGGGATGGTGTCGGCGTGAGAGATGGCTTTGGTGGCCCATGTGCGGGCTTGCGAGATGATTTGAGGGCGAGTTGGTGGGGGTGGGGTGGTCGTATTTGTGGTGGGAGAGGGTGCGGGTGGAGGGAGTTGCTGGGCGAGACAGGTAGCGATGTTGTTCACTGTTTGATAGTTAGTAACGCTTTAAAGGAGGGAGTTAAAGGGGGAAGGTCATACTTAGGATAACAGAATGGCACGAGTCTTTTGGACAGTAGTCGAGCGCACGTAGGAACAGTGGCAGCGCGAGGTGGTGCGAGTTGTAGGTCTCGTAATGCGTGCCCAGTGCCTCGAGCGTTGCTCCGATTTCTCCATCCGACATGAAGTCACCCTCGCCCTCCTTAGGCCCCTCCGTTTCGCGCCGATGGACTTCTTTCAGCATTGTCTCTACGGCCCACGTGAGCCGCTTCTCCGCAAGATTCACGTCCCGTACGTACCGACAGCTATACAGCTGCCCCGCCTTCACCATTGCCTGGATCAAGTTTTTAAGCACGCGCGCGCGGTTGCCATCATGCCAGTGTTTGTCGCCCTGCTCCTCGAGCCACCTCTCGGTGTCGAACCGCAGCGACTCAAGCACCTTTGCTGCGTCTGAGTGTGCGTTGAGGTTCTCGAACGCGAGCGCCATCAGGTATTTGATCGCCATGGCCTCGTCACTGAATTGATCCATGCCAACCGCTGCCGCGACTACCAGCGCCTCATTGAAGTATCGGTCCGCCTCCATCAAATCCTTGTTCTTTCCTCGGCTGTAGAACATGGCGCGCCGTAGCTTCACAGCGACAGGCTCGGGAAATTTGCGGAAAGGTTTGATGATGACGTTTTCGTAGTACCACGGGATGTAATAGGCGAACCAGCCGATGACGCCTATGACACTATCTTTTGTGAGTCTTGTCGTCTCGAATCATGTTTCAATGGCGGGGAGATTGAGCATACCTAAGCAGAGCAAAGGGAAACATGATAGGACTGCGTCGCGTCTGTTCCTTCAAAAAAGCTCGCACTTTGGCAGTTGAAGATGCATGACGTATAGAGACGGGTTGACGAATCGCAACGGGATTGGGGCGCCATGCTATCCGCGGTGGTATCTTTGCGTATGAATGTGATAAAGTCGAAGCTCCAGATGCTTCACATCGAGCATAGCGACTGGCTGTCGCCGACACCCGCACGGCGGACCGGGCGAACATGATATTACTCTCCGTGTTGGGTTAAGGGGCTCGAATCGGGCGAATTGGGAGGAGGGATGGACGGATTGTCGCATTCAGTAGATGCGAGGGGAGATTATCTGGAGATGATGTTGGCGGGAAAAGCTCAGGTAGCGCCACAAAGATCCATGTCCATTACCGCATAGGGCTGAAAACACGCGCTAGTACTATTACAAACCATACACCATTGGATATATTATACATACAGCAGCGATTACATCTGATATGAAATGGGCGTAATGATAAGCATAATCAATCGACCTTGCGTTTGACATGATATCAATTGATTATAGGTAAGACCGCTTCGTTTTGCAATCAGCTAATCACCGCGGAGAAAGCTGCAACTCCATATGTAAGATCCCGTCACAGAAGGTCACTTGATTTAGCTTCAAAATAGAAGATCAAATCTGCGATTAGGAGTATACAGAACTTAAACTAGAGGGTACAATAGATGACATAAATAAACCTTCAAAGGTTCTGTACGAGGGTTGAATAAATAGCCTGATAAATATGTTTACACAGATTTTTACTGTACAAACAGCTTTTCGATCAGATACTTGTGTGCCAAATCATACCTATATGTAGGTGCAAGTGACTTCAGACAGAACCAGCCGAAAAATAGTTCTGGTGAATGTTAGATCACGTGATACAGACAGATATTGTTCCATTGGATTATTGTCATCAGCGCGATGTTGCTTTCAATGTTGTTTTTAGATGAAAAGCTGGGGAGTAGAACTGCTATTGGATTACAGTAAAAATTCGAAAAGGATGGCGCGTGTCGAACGCGCTGCTTTAGCGGTGAGCAGTAGACTAATGCACCAACCCCCAAACAAAGCGCGTCAACCAAAGCGAGAAACAATCCCCAAAGCCCCACACATTTGTCTCACCATTCACTCAAAGCTTTTGTAGGGAGAACAATCGAGCAGCTCTGTATTTGGTTTATATCTATGAATGCTGGTGGATGCTTTTCCACTGTGCTCAATCTGCCATGCGCGTATTATGAGTATCTCCGAACTCCCTTTCGCTACCGCAATCTATCTCCTGCTGTGAAACCCTCCAGGCTCCATTCATCTGAGGCTCCGATAAGAATGAGAAGAACTAAAGGTAAATAACAATAATATGATGGCTATAATGCAAACTTGCCGAATGTAAAAAAATTGAAGCTGGAAAGAGAATACAGTACCCAAAATATTTTTGTTGTACGCCGTCGCCATGTTGGTATTGTGAAAAATGCAGATGCAGTACGGCCATTGTCAGTCCCCCAGTGCTGAAACTAACATTGAAGAGCTCGTGGTCATAGTTCCTAAGAAGTATCCATTGCATCCTCGTCCTTTGGAACAGGCCGCTTCCCTGCCGCTTTGCCGGAGAGAAGTACTTGGTTGCCGTTTGAAGGTTGGCGCGGAGGGGTGGAAACGTTGATGTTGCTGTTCACATAGTGATGATGGCCGTTGACTGGTTGAAACCCGTTGAAAACAGGTGGAGGACGGACTTGAGGAGCAGCAAAAAGTCCGATTTGAGGTGGCTTGGGATGGTCATAACCATTAGGTGGTGCCATTGTCCCATTCATTCCATTTGGTGCGATATGACCGCCAGGTCCATTGGGCATGGTGGGTGTACCGGGTGTATTAGGCGTAGAAGATTTGCGCTTCCGTATATTCACCCGTGGGATCCGGGGTCCTGGCGAGCATGCATTCTTAACACGGGTCTGAAGTTCAGTAGCTACCGTGTCAAAAGGCTTGCGCTCCTCGCTCGTTTTCCAGCCCAGCTTGTTCTTCATGCATTCTGCGCGACGATGGCTGACCGTAGAACCTTCAATACGAATACCGTTGTCCTCGAAGCGCCTACAAATCTCAGAGCGAGAGAGAATGAGAAGTATGATGAGGAGACTGACATTGTCGTTGTCTAGTAGATGCGGTGCAAAGTCGCAGACATCACAGGCAAACATCCGCATCTTGATCAGTTCTTCCGTGTCATTGCATTCGACGAATTTTTGGGCCATAAGATAAGGTCGTGTCATATCGCGACAGATGTGGGACAACAAGATGTTGGCTACACTCGAGACCGATACCGGGTATATGGCGTCTCGATTGATGCGGTTCGTGGCCGTAGAAGAAACCGTGCCAGGGATGAATATGACCTCAATGTCATCATAGGGACCACGGAGATTGTTCTTGTCTTTTGGTAGATCTTTTGCTTTTTGCTGCGCCAGCCTAGCAGCTTTGATAGCATCCCGTGGAGAGTGAAGGTTGAGCTGGGCAGCGAGTTGTACGGAGTCTTTGTGCATCTCGAAACGGGACAATTTACGCTCTACATCATGGGGACGGATCCAATCTTCTGACCAAGGTTCCTCAGCCAGTACCTTGTAAAAGACCTTGGTTAGAGCGCGTAATTTAATATCCCTATCGTCCAGTTGGCGACCGTTACCGAAAACGATCTCATCTGTATAAGTGTAGGCATTGTGTATGAATTCTTTGCGCTCTTTCTGGGTCAGCTGGCCAGATGTCGGGTTATTCTTGAAGTCGTTGATGATTTCCATGAACTTTCGAGTGAAGATATCATCGAAATCAGGTGGTGGACCATTTTCTATCAAAATCATAAGAACTTGAAAGCAACTACATCAGTACTGGACTTACGTTGGGGTATTGATTGTCCGGGTTGTTGTGGTGGCGACTTGGACAGTGGAGCTGGTTGCAGCGGGGAAGGCCCTGGAGCAGCTTCCTGGGTGATTGGAGCAGGTGACATTGCGTTAGGCGCGTGGAATGCCCGTGGATTCACTCTTAGTGTGGTATCAAGATGGCGCTTTCAACCATGCAGTTGATATCGAGGTCTCAGGATGATCAGAGTAGATGGAGTGGATGTTTTCTAGTTTGAAGAAGGCAGCAAGCTAAGGAGTGATTGATGGTGGTCCAAGTTGAAGGTCCATGTAAAAACATTCACGCTCGCGTAACTAGCGTCGCTAGCCAATCTTGGCGTTCCGGTCACATGGTGAATGCGTTAATCCACAAAGGAGCAAGTAACATCTTCACGAAATGGGAAGTTACTTAGTGGGAGGAGGATAACTTGAGAACATATAGTCTCTATCTTATTCGTTTTGCAACTCCAATACAGACTAACGGCATCATACGTTGGAAGCTACAAGTTGGGATTACCGTCGCACGTGCAAGCTTATTTGTCGCCGAATCGACGTGGGGCTGAGATACATACGGTGCTGTATGACTACTCCATTCTCAATCGTACAAATCTGTCAGTTCACGCAAATTTTCCAACACATGAATGCTACAAATTTCAGCTATATCATATATTTTTTTCGTAAAATCTCATGCATGACATTTAGTGTGAGATCGATTGCTTCATGAGAACAACCGTTGCAAGTGAGCCATCATGTTGCAGGGAAAAACCAGAGCCGTTATACAAAAACCATGCCATCAAATGTTTATTAGGATATTCCTGATTCAAACAACAATGTCAACGAACGTGCAATTTGTAAAGATGAACGGAAAAGGTTTGGGACGCGGTCAAGTATCCAGATAACAATACCAGGATCAATGTCTCAGATTTGGTATCGAAAACCTCATATCATTTAAACACAATGGTAAACTAATACCCGATTCTCCTGAAATTCATCAAAATCGCCCGAAGGGTATGCATATACATATGAAGTCAATTGATCCGTGGGCATTGCGCATCCGCGATAACCAAGTTTCCCCAATTTTTTCTCGTGCCATCTAAAACCTCCTTTGATAAAAGTTGCAGTGTTAGGCTGTCAGCCTGCCGATTGCCTTGCAGCGCATTGACTTGCTGAATCTCAGTCTGTTGCGCTCCTGCCACAACCTTCAGCCCGGCCTCACTCTGGCTTCGTACCTCAGCAGCAAGTAACGAGTTTTGAGTGCGTATTTCAACGCCCATTTTCTGGATGACCATTAGAGCTTGTCGCTCTGTTTCGTATTGTAATGCAATTTCACTGGAAGATTGATTCGATGCAAGAATTCCCTGGAGGGTACTGATGCTACCGGGTGTGAGCTTGGTTCAGAAACTACGAGCAATATCTGGATATCATGATTTACCTGATCTGTTCTTGCTCCTGAATAGCAACGTTCACGCGTATTCCCCCAGAAAGTTGGCCAACCTTAAGCGCGGTGGCAGCATTGCATGTAGTATTTCTGCCAACTTGTTGCCCACTGCCGTTTCCTCCGCTGACGTTGTTGTTTCCCCCACTGGTATTGCTGTTTCTCGTCCGAAATCTTTGTCTTTCTCCCGTTGGGAGTGCGACTACTGCCGCTGCGAGGAATAAAACTGGAAAAAGTCTCATGGCTGCAGTGCGAATCGAAACCGCGCAAGATCGAATTAAATATTAAAACGTTGAAAGAAAGACGCAATAGCTTAAGAAACAAATCGCAATCAGCACAGCTGTATGCTTGAGAAAAGAAAAGAGAAATTGGGGGACGCAGAACTGCTTTATAACTGATATACAATCCCGCATTGCATGGAGGTTGTTTTTGATCGGACGTTTCCATACCCGCTGCACGAAAGAGATCCCCGTGACGATCAGGACACTATATGCAAACTAAGTTCGTTCCTTAAGCTTATTTCATGATCGGAGGGAGACTCCGAAGTCTCCTATTTGTATGCGCGGCTCTCAGACGGCCTAGCGGTTTGAAAACAAGGCTGAAACGGAACACGCTGAGACGTTTTCGAGGCATCAACTAGAGTTGCAGGCAGCTCATAGTCAATCCATCACGACATCAGATATGCTTTTGAGTTTGGTCAATCAGCAATATATATTTATTCTTAGAAATGGGGCGGTGTTGGGCAGGAGCTTGGGCTTTTTTATATCCAAGTGCTGATCAAGACCAAAGTATCCAGGCCGCCCAACATGGTGATATTAGCGTTCTTTGTTCCTTTGATTTTGTCATGGATTTGAGGACTACGCTTTAAACCTTCGAACTCTTCAGTCTACTGGATGAAGAGAAATGGCAAGTTTCACAAGCACCTACCAACCACATACAAAGATAATCGGAACATTTAGAAGCTGGACGCAAAAACGATGTCTTCTGAAACTACATGAATGACTCAATGTGCAGTTGCCCCTCAAGACTCGTAAATATACTTGATATGAAACTCATCTCATTCTGGCCTGAATCTGATCTGAGCCGCCACGCCACGCCTGCCTATGGCGATCATTTACGCTAGGTTTAACACTTCGTGACATCCTGCCCCCAAAATATTAGTGCAGGGGCGGCTCATGCGTCAGAATGATACGATGCTACATTGATCTGAAGTATCTAGCGGCAGCTAAAGTTTATCTCCCCTTCGTTCGCAGATGTCGGTGATGGTAGATACAACCTTTGTATATTCCTCTCACTCTAGGTTTTGAAATCTGGTAAATTGAAATGGCATTACCAACGACTGTATAAATTCAATGGTGCATAGGCCTTGGTGACAGGCACTTTGCTAAAATTCATGTTGGGAAGGTGTTTTATATCCGGACAAGACTAAGAAAGCCAAAAAATGTATGAATGAAGCCGTCACCTTAAATAACATGAATCCATCCTATTAATTGACGCGGCATATGAAACAAAGACTTCGTGTTTATCTTCGCAAATGTTCACTCGCTAGTTCCACGATCACATACAATGCTGTAGCGAGTTTGTGCACTAGAGCAGTGCGCACGCCGCTGAGTTTTGTGAAATATCTTAGGAGTTGCTTTACGCAGCATGTCAGGCTGAGTTGTACAAAGTAGTCTAAACGCAGGTACCTCCTGAGCCCAGGGAATCTCTTTTGCGTGTTAAAAGTCCCATGTTAATACCACCAGCGATGGGATTGCTTACTACGATGATTTGGATGTTTACATGAAATCGCATTCTGATATTTGATCAGAGTCAGATGTAGCCTGCGGATGCAATGGAAAACATCGCACCACGCAGAGATAATCTCTTCGCCGTTCATTCTTACAACACGAATGCTTTCAATTTAATTCTTCATTGCCATGCTATTGCCCACAATGATAGTCGATATACGCAGTGTGATCCTCATACCGGCTCTCCTCCAACTGACCCCGGCGGACCACCTGCCACACCAGCAGGTCCAAAATCCGGCGTTTTCCTCCCACTCCTCTCATCCTCATCGAAAGTAGCGTCCAACATAAACGGACTCTTCGCTCTAATCTCCCGTCCCTTAATCATCAAAACAACAGGGACAACGCTCAGCGCAGCCCCTATAAACCCTAACAAACTCCCTGCCCAGCCAAACCCAAGATTCGCAAAAAGCGAGTACGAGGCAAGTGGCAAGAAAGCGCCGAAGGCGTTACGACCGAGCGATGCAGCGGATAAGGCGGACGCGGCGTATTTCTCGTATGCGTCGGTGAGATAGTTGACCACGCCCATGTAGATGGAGTAGATCCCAACGCCGACTATACATATTCCAATGGTTGGGACAATCCAATGGACATCTGGTCTTGAACTCCATCCGTACATGAAGAGACCGCCTGTGAAAAGGAGGGAACCGGGGATACTCGTGTACAGACGACCTTCTGGGATGGGTTTCCCAGGTCGCTCCTTATTCTTGGATGCGGTACGGAAGTACAGCCAGTCCTGGATTGGGTTGATGAAAGTGCCAATTGCAGCCCCTGCTGTAATCGCGAGCTGGACAAGGCCCGTTTGAAATGTGTTAAATCCGTAGTTCGCACTGAAAGTTTGTACGACCGAGGAGAAGAAGAGAAAAAGAATACCCCACGCGAAGCTGATCCAAAGGGTGAAGAAAGTGACCACTGGTTCAGTCAAGAGCATCTTTGTCGGGCGCATAAAAGATATCTTGAGAAGAGTGACTATGGAGGGTTGGTCAAGCTCGGATTCGGCATAGATTTCGCGACCGGTCGCTTTGCGGAGCTTCTTTGCGCGTTTTTGGAGGATGACGTCGCCTCGGGTTTCCTTGAGAATGAGGTAGAATATGGGTATCAAAGCAGCGTTGTAGATTATCTGGATGTAGAATATCCTGGTTACTGGTCAAAACAGCTTGTTTGAGAGGTTGTAGTTGATAGCATACCAACGCCAGGGTGAATCCAGACCAATAGCCGGCCTGTTGATCTGTACGATAGAACTACCAACGAATGGGCCAAGAGCAATACCAGCTACACTTGTGAATCCAAACAAGGACATTGGTAAACTTCGCGCTCTATCTCCTTTCCACACGTCGCTGATAGTTCCACCAACTATGTTGATGGAGACAGACGACGCCCCGCCGCCAAAAAACCTGGTTACGACTAATGTTGCAAAGTTGTCGGCAAAGGCTGAACCGAAAAGGAAGAGTTCAAAAACTATGTATGCAATCTTGCAAAAATAAGCACCGTCTTCGCTGGTATCTTGGAAAATACTCACAAAATATCCCGGCATTCGGCCAGTGTTCTCGGTCAGCGGCACAAAGACAAGGGGAAAGAGCGCCGCCCCCATGTTCCAACTACATGTTGCCCAATATAGATTCGGGAACGGTTCATTCTGCACATGGAATTGCTCTGCCATTAAGTCGTTCCCGGCTCCGTAAGAACCAGCAGGCAAGCCAGTAAGAATGGAAATGAAGCACACCGTTATGGTAAGGAGCCATTTGTATCCCGATGACCAATTAAAGCTGTTCAAGATCAGCCATATGTTAAGAACAGTGATGTTACCACAATGTACGGATTTGCAGGATCATCTGGACCCTCCCATGATATAATTTCGACCTTCTTGCCATTTTTCATGCGAATATTTTGGCCGTTTGAGGTCCCAGGGTCACCGGTTCTAGCTGCTGTTCGCTCCGACCCTGAAAGCCGGTGGTCTATATTCATTAGAAATCTTGTAAAAAATGATAACCCGTCGCTACTTTTCACCTTCTACTTTGCCGTCTGATGCATTGGAAGACATTGTGGGGAAAAAAAAGTCCGAGTCGAACCTCGCGAACCGGGAGAGATATCTATATAGCAAACAAGTTGTATGGGGAACGAACAATAAACGGATCATTCTGCGTTTATAGCCCGCCAAAACCAAGAGATCGGCGTTGGAATTTTTGCATCATAGGCACTACGGTGATACTCAATGCTAAGATTTGTTTGGTGGCACGCCGGGCGAGGTACGCCGAAATGACGTTCGCAACACCAAAAACGCTTGCCTATCTCGACACAAGATATTTGTGGAACAACAACACAGCCCATCTTTCATCATGAAGGTTTCTTGGTATTTGTTTATGACTTTGAACATGGGCCTGGTTCGCGGTGAAGTGTTTTGTGTACAACGAGAAAAGAGTCGAGGGGGCTTATTGGAAGTGGCGTCTCAAAAAACAACAAATATTGACTTTTTCCCCTCTATAAACCGATGAAAATTAGCGTTTCCCGAGTGGAGAAAAGCGTTAGAACTGAAATTGATAGATTGCCTGTCGGATGGATAGCTTTGCCCCAGACTTTGGCAGTAGATGGCTGTAGCTGGATTAACCTTTTGCCGAGAGCCGACCGAGGATCGGTGGCCAGAGCTCTAAGCCTAGAGATGACGCTGTGATAACAAATCAATTGCCACGGCCTTCTAAAGGTTTCCCTTGCGCGATCATTACACGAGCTTCTTTCTCCATCTCCGGGAACCCTGTGAGTGGAATCCACACACTTTCGCTCAAAACCGGATCCTTTACACTCCAGTCGCCTTCCCCGGTACGATTTCCGCCGCGTCTCCTCCGAAATGCTTCACGGGCAGAATCTCCCGTGGCGGGCAGCTCTTCGTCAGGCTTCGCGATCAACATCGCGAGTAGCTGCATCCCGCGCATCCTCCCCGTTCCTCCCAGCACAATGCTCAGCATCTTTTGCCAGGCAACCGAAAAGATACCCGCTCCCACCAGCCGCGCTACTGTCATCTCGAACTTTCTCCACATCTATCAGTAGACCAAAAGAACGAAACCCAAAGATTCCTCCTGAAGAAGAGGAGGTAAAAGAAGAGAGCGAGGAGGATCAAACAAAGCAGCCTAAACCTCAAGATGAAGCGGAAGACCTGGAGGCCAAGACCAAATCGCCAGAGCCTATCCCGAAAACCAAAGATGCAAAAGGAAGCTCCGGTGCCGAGGGCGCGTCAGGCTCAGGGGGCGATGGCGGTGGAAAGAAGCGCAAGCAATCGGAGAGATCTCTCGTTAAGCCGTCGATACCGGAAGTCTATCCCCAGGTCATGGCGATACCCATCGGCAAGCGACCATTGTTCCCAGGCTTTTACAAGGCCATCACAATCAAGGATAGAGAAGTAGGGCAGGCCATTGCTGACTCGGTCAAGCGTGGTCAGCCGTACATTGGCGCTTTTCTGCTCAAAGATGATGACGCAGACAAGGATGTGATTGACGACCCTAATGAGGTGTACGACGTCGGTACTTTCTGTCAGGTTACAAGCACATTCCCCGTTGGATCCGATGACCCATTCTCCATGACTTGCGTACTATATCCACACCGTAGGGTGAAGTTGACTGGATTGAAGCCTCCTACCGCGGAGACGATACAAGCGCCCTCCACTGAAGGCACCTCCGTGGTCGAGAGCACACTCGGTGAAGATGCTGTGAAGGACGTGGAAACCGATCAATCAAAAGGCGACGTGGTCGCGAGCTTTGAGGAGAATAGCGCTGAAGCGCTCAAAGCACCTCAGTACTACGAGGCTACATCGTTTCTGAAAGATCGCAAGGTCAGCATTGCGAACGTGGAGAATCTTTCCGAGGAGCCATTCGACATGAAGAACAACAAAGTCATTCATGCACTCGTCAGCGAAATTGTCAACACTTTCAAGTCTGTTGCGGCACTCAACCCGCTCTTCCGCGATCACATTTCGACATTCTCAGTCCAGACTACGATGAATGTTGGAGAAGACCCTGTTAAACTGGCCGACTTTGCTGCTGCTGTTGCCCAGGCTGATTCGCACGAGTTACAGGAAGCACTTGCAGAAATGAATGTGGAGCAACGGTTGAGCAAAGCACTCATTGTTCTTAAAAAGGAGCTCATGAACGCGGAGCTTCAGTCCAAGATCGTCAAAGACGTGGAGAACAAGATTCACAAGAAACAGCGCGAATATTGGCTCATGGAGCAAATGAAGGGTATCAAGCGAGAGCTCGGCATTGAGTCTGACGGAAAAGACAAACTTATCGAGAAATTCCACGAGAAAGCAAGCAAACTCGCTATGCCTGATGCCGTAAAAAAGGTTTTCGACGAAGAAATCAGCAAGCTGTCACACCTTGAACCCGCCGCATCTGAGTTCAATGTCACACGCAATTACCTTGACTGGCTTACCCAACTCCCCTGGGGCCAAAGGAGTGCCGAGAATTTTGGAATCCAGCATGCACGGGAGGTCCTTGATGAGGATCATCATGGCTTGAAGGATGTCAAAGACCGTATCCTGGAGTTTATCGCGGTTGGAAAACTTCGTGGCACCGTGGAGGGTAAGATCCTCTGCTTGGTCGGTCCTCCCGGTGTTGGTAAAACGTCCATTGGAAAATCAATCGCCCGTGCATTAAGCAGGCAATATTACCGCTTCAGTGTTGGCGGCCTCTCTGACGTTGCCGAAATCAAGGGTCACCGAAGAACATATGTAGGAGCTCTGCCTGGTCGTATCATCCAAGCATTGAAAAAGTGCCAAACCGAGAACCCCCTGATCCTCATTGACGAGGTGGACAAGATTGGCCGTGGTCACAACGGAGATCCTTCCTCAGCACTCTTGGAGTTGCTCGACCCCGAGCAAAACAGCAGCTTCTTAGATCATTACCTGGATGTACCGGTCGATTTGTCCAAGGTCCTTTTCGTTTGCACAGCCAACATGACGGATACCATTCCTCGCCCGCTCCTTGATCGTATGGAAATGATCGAGCTGTCTGGCTACGTTGCAGACGAGAAGATTGCTATCGCGGAAAGGTATCTCGCACCGCAAGCCAAGGAAGTCAATGGATTGAAGGATGCGGACGTCATTCTCGAGAAGGAAGCCATCGTCGAACTCATCAACAAGTACTGCCGTGAATCCGGTGTGCGAAACCTGAAGAAGCAGATCGAAAAAGTGTATCGCAAGTCTGCCCTGAAGATTGTCACCGACTTGGGCGAAGATGTACTTCCGGAGGCGGAAGCACTCACCGACGAGGGCAAGGCTGCGCAAGAAGCGGCTGAAAAGGACACGACCGACGTCAAAGATACCCCCGAGAACATCGAAAATGAGACCACGGAGAAGCCGCGTGTCGCCTTACGGGTCCCAGATAACGTTCACGTTTCCATCAACAAAGACAATCTCAAAGATTACGTTGGCCCTCCTGTCTTCACTTCCGATAGGTTGTACGAGGTAACACCGCCTGGTGTGGTCATGGGTCTGGCGTGGACGTCAATGGGCGGCGCAGCCCTGTACGTCGAATCTGTCTTGGAAAAGGCCCTCTCAGCATCTTCCTCGCCCGGCCTCGAACGCACCGGCTCCTTGAAATCCGTCATGAAAGAGTCAACCGTAGTAGCCTACTCATTCGCCAAGGGCCTTCTCGCTCGCGAATTCCCAAAGAACAAATTCTTCGAGCACGCAAGGATACATCTCCACTGCCCCGAAGGCGCGACCCCGAAAGACGGGCCTAGCGCAGGTATCACCATGGCAACGAGTCTGCTGGGTCTAGCCCTCGACACGCAGGTCAAGGAAGGCGTGGCGATGACGGGCGAACTCACGGTCACGGGTAAAGTGCTCCGGATCGGCGGGTTGAGAGAGAAGACGGTGGCGGCGAGACGGGCGGGGTCGAAAATGATCATCTTCCCGCAGGACAACATGTCAGATTGGCTTGAGCTACCAGAGGTAAGTAACGTCCACCCAAACCATCCTTCCTTATCTATAACTACATACTAACATTGCTATGCAGAACATCAAAGAAGGCATCGAAGGCCGCCCCGTATCCTGGTACCACGAAGTCTTCGACCTCGTCTTCCCGGACCTCAACAGGGACGCCGCGTCTAAGCTCTGGGAGAAGGAGCTCAAGCCCAAGAAGGGCGACCAACGTAAGAAGAAGGAGTGGAAGCGCAAAGATGATGAGGAGGAGGAGAGTGGGGATGAGGATGATTAGAACTCTTTCACCAGCAGTCATCGATCGATGTTCACTAATAAATACATACGAGTGAGTTTTATGGTAGGTATATGGAGACGGAGAATCGTGTACGATATTTAGTTGCAGATAGAAGAGTGGTGGGGATGGGAGGGTGAGAGGGGGGGGGGGGTGGTGAGTGATGAGAACGAACGCATTTCTGGCGTTTATATGTTTTGCATTTTTTTGTTTTGCATATAGCTAATCCTCCTTTTCTTTTCACGAACTACTTCTTGTGCATATGGGCGACGGGGGGTTGGGGGGGAGGAATAAAGAAAGATGAGATGCATTACTTTTTTTTTGAGGGAGAGAGGGAGAGAAGCGGGGGCATAGTGTGTGTGTACGTGTGTATAGGTTCTCTCGACTCTGGTGGGCTGGTGTGTGTGTGTGTGGCTGTCTAGACAGTTGTGTGTCATAACCAACGAGAATACCTCCTCGATCATCCTTCGGCGGGGGAAAGGGGAGGGCAAACAAGAAGATAGAAATAGCGATAGTGGTGTTGTAACAATATCATATATACACATATAGGTACAGCTACATACTTATCCGTCTCTTCTAACATTCATTTCCCTTTCTTCCCCCTCCCCCCTTTTTTGTGTGTGTGTGTGTGTGTCTGTCAAGACATTATAAAGATTGATTCGCACAATTGAGTGGATTGTGAGATGTATTTTGTGCTTGGAGACGGATCGATGGATTGTAAGGGGAAGAAAGATGGCCGTAGTCAAGGGAAGGGGAAAGGGGCAGACAGAGAAGCACCTTTTTGCAAGGTAGGTAATGATGAATGGTATGTGGAAAAGAAAGTATATATATATATAGTAGACTCTCTAGATGATAATGTGAAATGCAAGCAAGCAATGTACCAACGAATAATTCCATATCTCAGTCGCTCTTGATATCAACCGCTATACAGCAAAAAAAAAAACTCTAGATATCGTCCTCGGACCAGAACAGTGACACACAGGCAACTGTTTAGATAAGTAAGTGTTGATATGTTACATCTATAAATAAGCCTGTGCGTGACGTGGTGGCTGAGGACGTTACTTAGTGATTTTTTCTGTTGCATAGCGTTTGATACCAAGAGCAACCGAGATACAGAATCATTCATTGGTACATGTCTGTCATGTGAGTGGGAAATGATGTACTTACCTACGTTCCTCTCGCCTAACGCATGTGCAATGCGTACAGAGAGAATCCACCCACACGCACAACACCTCTGACAACTCCACAAATCGTCACATCACGCAGCATAAAAGAGGGAATATGGCAATCAAGCCTCGCCTTCCCTCGCTCGCGCGCACGAACGAGGTCCAGCTCAGCGACACCTGGTAAGGGGGAATAGACCTTTTTTCATTTGACTCCTAATCGTAAAATGCATCCATCAATCAGTGTCGAAGGAGCCCGTAACCCAAGCCGTAATGCAGTCATGGCAGATCTGAAGCCGGCCTTTTGATCCACCTTATTCACCGAACTGAAAAAAGAGAAAAATGCTGCGAAAACAGGCATTTTAGTTGCGGCCGGGGCGGTCGTTGAAGCGGCGGGGGCCACGCTCGGCAACCTGCTGTGCGGCGACGGGGACGACGTTGACGGGGACGGAGTCGAACTGTGCAACTTGTCAGCATTTTCGACTTTCCAACGCTCACAGTGGAAAAAAAAAACGTACGCCCAAGCTCTTGAGGAGATCCTTGGTCTCCTGGTCGACGTCCAAAGAACCAGACTCGCTGTTCTGGGTGAAGTCGAGAGCGGAGATCTCGGGGACGTATTGATCCTTGCGTTCACGCTCCTCTTCCTGGAGCTTGAAGGAGATACCGCGGACAGGGCCACGCTGGATACGCTTCATCCTGCAATAGCTGTCAGTTCTCCCTGTTCCCAAATCACACCCGATTCTGCAATATCCCGATCGACGTACAAGTGAGTCGCATATCCGGCAATCTTGTTTCGGAGGCGCTTGGAGGCGATGATGGCGACCTCGTCGCAGATCCTCTTGTTGGTCTCGAAGTCGAGGGACAGCTTGGGGTAGTACCGCTCAATGATGACCTATGGAGAATGAGCTTTTGTTCGTTGGATGGGCGCGCAATTCTGCACCGCGCGGATTCTTCCATTCGAAAATGGCGGAACGCACCTTGGCGGACTTCTTGACGGTCTTTGTTCGAACGCGACCCATTTTGGCGACTGGAGAGGATGTGAAGGGAAACTGAGGGGTGGGCTGTCGTTAGTAGGTCGGGCTGTCGAAACTCGAGGTTGGAGGCGTGAGATTTGAAATTGGTGTTCCGTAAGCGAGTGTGTGCGTGGTTTTTCCGCTCCGAGGTTGGAGCAGGCCGCGCTAAACCCCTCTCAGCATTGGCCAATTAGAGCCATTCACAGTCCACCAGCAAGAGAAGCCTCCAATATAATATTGCATATTTATGCTGTAATACTATCGTAATCCAAGTCGCTATAACGCTCGACAAGTCGCTAATAAGTTAAAGAAAACTATCAAAGAATAAAAGTAGACAGATGGCCAAGTAGTCATGAAACAGAAGGAATGAGGATAAGGAACCACAGATGCCCGCTGCATTCCATACACATATGGATATACCCATCGAAAACAATTTGCACGAAGAAATGATATGTTTCAGCTCTCTCCAATAAATTTCCACCTTCTTATACCGCCCGCAGCAGTCTTCATCATCAGGAAAAACACTAGTGACCCTCTGCCGCTGGTGCAGCACTCTCCCCATGAGATTCACCACCGCTGCTGGCACCGTGACCCGCCGGATTGGGATAATAAAACGCAGCCACGGCAATAATGATGTACACGAGAATCAGCAAGCTGCCCTCGAGGTAATTCGACTTCTTATCACGCAGGAAGGAACCAACGACGATGATGGCCAGGATCAGAGAGACCGAGTCGAAGATTTCGAACTTTAGGTCCATGCCGATGTGGAGACCCCATCCTACAATGACAACGAGCGGGGTGTTGAGGAGGGCGGTCTGGATGGATGCGCCGAGGACGTGGGCAAGGGCGAGGTTCATCTGGCCGTCCCACGCTTCGTCGATGGCCAGGAGGTGTTCTGAAGCGCATGTAAGTGAGTGCAACTAAATCCGAGATAGTGGAATGACTTACCGGCGGCCTTTTCCACGACAGGGATGAGAATCAAACCAACGAACGCATCGCTAACGTGTCGCTCTTCCACCATGTACGGGATTTGAAGGACCAAGAACACGGCGATCATAGAGACGCAGGCTAGCGCGATGACCAAGGCGACAATGCACTCGGTGAGAGTGAGCTTCGGCTTGGCGAGTTCCTTGTGACGGTCCTTGTCGCGAAGCTCGTCAGCTTCAAAGATTTCTGCAAACAAGTTGTCGTGAGACTTCATCTGGAAGAAGAGGTAGATGAGATATGCGCCGAGGAGGATGATGGCCGTCGCTCGAGAGATCTTGAGCATCTCGCCGAGGATTTCAGTTTCGCCTCCCGTAGTCAGATCGGTCCTGCCGTTGAGAGAATTATAGTAGACGGTTGGAAGGATCAAGCCCACTATATTTACGTGTCAGTTCATCAGTCGTGCTACCTCCGCAACAGAAATACATACTTCCAGCGACGAGCATCAGTCCGCTGCCTGCCTCAGAGACAGCCTCATGAAACTCTTGCTCTCCACCACGCAAACCGCCCGCAACAAAGCAGAAGCCCAGACACAAGAGCATATTGGCGAGGATGGAACCCAAAATAGCGGACCGGATGACCTGAACCCCTGACTCTCCACCGGTCTTGAGCAACACCATGAAAAGGATAATTTCCACGACGGAGCCAAAGGTGGTTTCGATGACGACTCCGAGGACCTTGGGGAGTTTGCGAGCGAGTTCCGAGCCGGCGAAGCCTACCATGTTGGCGGCGGGGACCATGGCGATGTAGTTGGTGATGAAGATGGCGAGCGGTAGGTCTGGGCGCGCAAAATGCTACAAAAACAATCAGAAAATGCATCGAAACATCGCGGAAATAGCAATGTCGACTTACCAGCGCAATAGCCACAGGGACGACGGGCCACAACAAGTTGACCCATTTCGAAATAAAACTATTACTCCTGAAGCAAATCTGCAGGAATTTCAAAGGGTGGAAACCACGTCTTCCACTCTCGCCCTCAGGCTCAATACCGCGAGTCACCTCGTGACCATTGTGGTTGTACCGGGGAAGATGTAAGCGGTGGTGGTGCTGGCCGCCCGACGAGTGCGGAGGCACAGTAGCCTCCGACTTGGGTTCGTGAGAGTATTCTCGCGACGATCGTGAGCGACGTGCCATGTCTTTTGAATTTCGCGCGCGACGGTGGGTGGGAGGGTAGGAGTTGTTGGACATAAGAAGGACGGTCGAGAGAGAGGGGTGAGGCTTGCAATTTGTTTGGAGAAGGGTGAGTGGCTCAGTCAGTCTGGGCGCATAGACGCTCGCTGGGAGACACGATTGATGTTTCACGGCCGGGACCGCGTGAATGCGGTATCTGCGATGGATGGCACGGGGGGAAGAGCCAAACACTAGTAGTAAGAAAACAAAAAGTGAAGGGAACAAGGTGGTAAATGAATGTTATGGCGATGACTAGCCAGTGTTGCTCGGCGTCATCTAGTCTTAGACGTCGTCTTAGCGATTCCAAGTTTTGTTGTGCATCACTTCAGCTGCATGGCCAGGGGGGAGAACGTGCAGCCCTTAGATTCGCTAGATAGCTCTGCGGCCAGGCCCGCGATGACCGACCCCCCAGCGCCATTGCCTCACCCATCGACCTCATTCGTGGCTATGGAGAAAAGGCGGTGGTACCTAGATGCGAATTGACCCGCAAATCGGTGTTTTGGCAGCAGCCAGATATCGCAAGACTTCACGAATCGTTGATCAAAAAGCTTCGGTCGATGCAGCGTTTGCTTGACCCCCTTTTGAGTGTGTAAACAAGCCCACGCCAAGTCCCGCCATCCATCAAGTTTCCGCTGGGCGCCAGGTGACATCAGCGGCTCTTGTCCCTCGTCCTTGGACATCAATGTGTATAGCGCACAACCAATGAAAATCAACAAATCAGAATCCCCCCATCTGGTGTACTGGCCGCCCAACACCATTCACGCATCATTTATCTAAAACCTCGCAACATCTTCCCACATACGCGGGGAAAAACAAAGGAAAAACAAGTGGAGAGACAACGGAAATGAGGGTCTCTGCTTAGTGTGCGTAAGCGCCCGCAGGGCAAGCATGAACGAGGAGACCCTGATCCAGAAAGCAAGTCGAACCGATCCTAATTCCCGCCCTCATCTTGTAACGAAGCAACGTCTCCAGACTCGCGCTGAAACGCGTTACGTGGGCCACGAATGGACCTTGTCGATATCGGTGACAGTCTACTTATATTCGAGCATCATCCTCTCTTGAATCTTCTCTCTGTACAGAAGAAAAAATACTAGCACGAGGTCATTATATTTCTAGAAAACGGGGTAATCACTCAAACATGACAATCTAACAGCTGACGACAAAAATTCAAAGTCGAGAAAAAATAAAAGACTCGCTATGTTATGTACCCAAACTAACCAACAAAACATGACATTGAGCCAACAAAAAAACCCAGAACAGGCCCAAAGAGACAACTCCGCACCTACTCCGAGTTTACAAAAGAGAAATAAAAAGACCAGCAATAAAAAAAATCCCCCGCTTATGCAAATACCCTTCCTTCCTTACCCGCACGCAACTTTGCAATGTGAAAAAAGCATTGCTTGCTGCTTGCAAGTGTGCAGGAGATTTCCAACCCGAAAAAGCAAGACGTCTTAAGACGACCCAAACAAAAAAACACAAAGCAAAAATTTCCATTCGCAAGAAATTAAAAGATGCATCCTTCATTCCCAACAACATCATGCGCAAAAAAAAAAATGTCGAGTGAGAGGAGGCTTTCTCCCTCACTCGTCGAAAACCCGAAGCCAGCCAGCCTCCTTGAAGCAAAAACATCCATCCATACATACCCGCTACATGAAAAAAAACTTCCTTCAATCCCAATTCCTACCAAAAAATAAATCTTACAAGAACAGAAAAAAAAAAGGATGGGGTGAGGGGTTTCGTCGGCATGAATCGAGCCTTGGGGGGAGGAAAGCATACGTATAGTAGCGGACGTAGAAGAGAAGATAAAAAACAAAAGAAATGTCGGAGGGGGAAAACATAGGAGAGTAGGATATCAAGCGAAAGGAATCGATTGTGTGTGGAAAAGGAGGATAAAGCCGGAGGGGGAGGGGGGAGAAAAGAAAGAAGCAGCAGGATTAAATGATATAAATCTTCGTTTCGTAGTTTCATCATCCATGAAATGCAATGCGTGAGACACACATCCACTGTAAATGTGTCTCAACGCATATTCATTTTCCAGATGTGTTCACTGCATCGGTGAGGGGGAATAATAATCAAATTTTGATCGATGAAGAAGCAGGCTGCGTGGTCTTTTCATCATGATCATGAGATTTCGCTCGGGACTTCTCTTGTCCCAAGTTCTCGGTTGTAGGGCTATCTTGCGCGTTTCCAAGATGTGAAGAATTCCCTGTTGCAGGCGGCGTGGCGATAGGTGGCGTCGCCTCCGAATCTACCGCTTTAGGAACGGCGTGATGAAATTCAGGGATTCGGATACTAGGAGGCCGTATCGTAGTATTGGATGTCTTCTCCTCTAGCGGCTTCTCGATGGCAAACTTTTCCTGGGGCTGGTTGGATGTGGGCGGAGCTGGTGCCAGAGACAGCGTGGTCGTTGGTATGATGGGAAAGTGGGGTTGGTGTGGTTTGATGACAAGCTCGGAGCCTTTGACTCCGTCACCAATTACCGGGCTGCTCTCTTTCTCATCGATCCACATGCACTCATTGACTCGATCTTCTTCCTCTTGGATATCATTGAGATTTTCATCAAGGGATTGGCTCAGCCTCTTAGCTCCTTCATTGTTGATCAGATCCATTTCGGCCTCACTGAAACCAGAATCTTGGTGCTGCGGAGGGCGATGCCAGAGCTCAGACAGCCCTGTACCTACACGTGAAGGGGCTGCCGAGGAAGTGATGGAAGAATCTAGTGCAACCTCGCGCTCAAGATCGGCGAGTGTATTGGTGTTAAAGATCGGTGAGTCGCGTTGGACATTTGTACTGACACCACTTGGTGTGGCAGATGTATCCACCAAATGATGTACCCGATCGGTGAAGGAAGCCCTGTTGCCTACGCTTTTTGTGTTGGGTACCTCGCTCTCTTTATCTGGTGCGTTAGGTATTGTCGGTGGTGGAAGAGGCTGTAGCTCGGCTACTGTCGAAAGCGAGAGGGGGGTTTCGTCAGACGTCTTGCTACCGACAAAGGAATTCTCCAGTTCGCCAGGGGGAGTTGTGATACATATCTCTTTTGCTTCCGCATTCGCAAAATCTTGTGCGTCGAGCTCGCCTCCACCACCTCTCTGCACAAGCTTTGTATCTCCGTCTACATAGACCTGCTCCCATCTGGTATCTCGGCTTGCGGGGAGACTTGCGAGTTCGTTATCGAGTTCAGAGTCATCGAGAGACATAACTGAGTTTGGTCCAGGATAGGGAGAGAAGCCAGGCCGTCTATTGAAATTCCTGCTTCCCTCGGCACCAGGCGATCTTGTTCGTCCTTCAGAAGTATGGGGTACGATATAAGACTTCGAGGAGCCCGGATATTCTGTCGGTGGCAAATTAATATTAGAGTAGGAAGACCCTGGGCGTACGTGCCGGGGGGCTTGTGATATGTCGTCCAAATCTACAGCCATCGTAGGGTTGATGTACTGCTTGTTACGCCTTTGAATAGATGTAGGTTGCATCGCTCCAGTGGAAGTGTTGCTGGATCCATCCTGATTAGTCCTGTCCGGGAATCTTCGCAGAAGATCCTTGGCTGCCGGTCGACCCTGAGGTGCATCGCTCAAGCAATCTCGAACAATATCCTTAAAATATGCAGGGACCGCATTGTGTCTACTCCACGAGCGTGAAAGTGGTCGTTCCTGTCGTTCCGGCTCGTCGTGTTGCTCTGCAAGGGCCCAAAGCACCATGCCAAGCTGGAACAAATCCGATTTAACACCAATATATATCGATATACGTTGACCGCTCTCAATCAGTCGGGCAAGCTCGGGCGGCTCCCAACCAACGGGACACCCGCGGCGGTTGATATCAATAATTTTAGCGTTGTCGTCGTGGTCAATAACAATATTCGAAAGCGTGAAGTCTCCTTGTACAAAGCCGGCTTCGTGTATTTCTGACAGGCCCTCGACAATCTGATAAGCCCATCGTTCCCGTCGCTCCCATTCCATCTGGTCAGAGCCTTTGTAATCGTAAATCAAGTCAACGAGAGCGCCTTGGTCCGCGTAACTGATGAGCAAGCCCTTGATCAGCTCATTTCGTTCGTCCACGATGATGCCTTCAAACTTCACAACGGAATTAGAATCCTGGAGAGCACACAGCGCGTTGATCTCATAAAGGAACTCCTCAACCGCATCCGGGCCTGGAATTTCTTTCTTGATGTAAATCTTACCCTCCACCGAGACCTTATAAACAAAACCGGAGATGTGTGAATCGAAATCTATAGCGGACTCGCGGAACCTATTACAACTAAGATGTTGCACTGCCGAAACGGAGGGATACGGTATTATTTCGTTAACATCTTCCGTAACATGGACGTGAAGGCGACCGTCGGAGGTTTGAAGCTTGAGGTTGGTTACTGTGTCGTAAAATTGAATGTCCAGGAGCGAATCGCGGATGGCTTCGTATATCCTTGCGCTCTTATCGCGTTGGTAATGGAGACTCTTGAGATCGTGCTCCAGAGAGTCGGGTTCGAGCTGACGATAATCGCAGGATACAGTCACCCTTCGCCATTTGTTCGGCTCTTCTGCGTAAGTGATGAAGAACTTCTCCCGATCCGACATATCCCTGAAATGCATACTGAGATTCAATATCCACTTGGCCTCCAACTCATCCTCCAACTGTTGATCGTCGATCCCTGAACTGGAACGGCGTGAGTCACGTTCAAAGTATGAGTCCCCAGCCACCGAAAGTGGGGGCGGCTGTGACAGGTAGTCAAGATTCGCCTCCATCTCGAAGTCAACCTGCCGTGACCCGGCTGGAATGTTGGAACCCGGCTCGCCGCCTATTGCTGGTTGGTGCGTGTGTTGTGGGCTACTCGCATGCGGGCTGAGAACGTCCGGAGCTGATATTGAGGGAGCATACACGGGTGGTGGCGAAAGTGTCCTCTTCATCGCGTTCGACTCTCTTCGATCAGCCGATGCAGCACGCCTTTGCTCTGGAGAGAGAGGCACCTCCAGCAGCTTATCCCTTTTCTCGCTATTCATCCTCTTGAATGTCAACGGTCTCGGTAGCCCAGGAACCACTTTGCGGCTAGATCTCCTACGCAACAGCCCTCCGTGGTCGTTGTTCCGCAAAGCCGCATGCTCTCCGCTTGAATGTGGTCTCCCATTCTCTTTGTTGTCCTCGTTCTCCGCATTCGCCATCTTCTCTAATGACGGGGCATCTTCATCCCTTTTCAACCAACTGCCAATCTTCTGAAGACTGAATCGATCCCATACGCTCCTGTGTTCACCGACCTCGGTCCTCGCTCGTTGTCTGCTTCGACTTCGACTGCTCTCGCCCTGGTCCGAACGCTCGACGGGTAGGAAGTTTGGCATGTTCACAGAGTTGAACGCTGTAATCACACACCGCGCTCCTTACCCCCTACAGGAACTACCTGACTCAACTCGCCCGCTGCCTGTATCTGCTCCTTCCTTCCTGCCGACCTTCCCTCCTTCCGTCCTTCTCTCTCTGCTTTTTTTTCTGCTCAGCAATCGGTTCGCGTGGAAGGGTTCGCGGTTGAAATAATCTGGACGTCGGGTCTTGAAAGGGCGAAGGAGTAGCGATGTGGAGGATCCCAGGCAGCAATTGGAGACAAATGTACTATCGCAGTGGCGATATCATGTATGCCGGAGAGTTGACGTGTGCAACGGGGGCTTTGGGCATGCCATGCAATGCATCCGCGTCACGTCCAGAGTTTCCCTGCCACACTTTTTTTTCTTCCGTGGGTGGTTGCGTGGAATGGACGCGGTCCTGATTTATTTTCTGGGCGCTCGATCCGTCGCGCGGTCGGGGCTCGGGGGCAAGGTTCACGGTGAGTCGAATCCAGTCAGAGTCTAAGCCCGGGAGGCTCTCTATTAATATGATGGGAGGGCTGCAGCAGCCCAACCCAAGCAACTAAGCGACCGAAGCGCTGGCGCCTAAAAGTGGTGACGAACAGGTGGTGGTAGAATAGAAGGCAATGGAGGCAGAAACCCTCGTGTTGGCGAGTGAAGCAGGGCAGGAACCACAGGCGAAAGCGAAGGAGAGGAAAGGAGGGGGCGAACACGGGCGGGCGATCGGACTCTAGTCGTGTCGATGTTGGTGTAGGTGAGGGTAAGATGTGAGGCTGGGGTGGGAGTTGTGGCTGCCCAATCACGGCGGCGTATGCCTGAAGTGTGTACGAGTAGAGCAATAAGCGGATATTGATTTGAGTAGAAGCAAATTCACGCAAGAGGCTGAAGATGGGTTGGTTACACGGCAGCCTGCGGTACGAAGCACAGTACGGAACAAGTTACCAGTACGAGATATGGAGGAAGGATGAGGAAGAGGGGAAGAGGGAGTCCGTCAGTTTGTTGTTGTTGCTGGTATCAAAGTGTAAAAAAAGGCGCGCGCAAGTGCTAAGCACCAGCGAAACAACTGCCTGCGTGGCGGTCAAGGCATCGCCGACACAGATTGGACAAAAAGACCAGCCTGCAGTTACTCACGGACCCATGGCGTTGAGCAAGCAAGAATTCTTGTAGCAGATGGCCGTCCGCGACGGAACCAGCGGCCGTGTTATTGGCCCCGTTGGACGTTGCGGTGAACATTGCAATCTGACTTGCCCGTTAGGATGACTGCGAGCCCACACTCAGCTCCTCGAACAAATGTAATATTCACACACCCACACACCCACAAAGAAGCAGAAGAGAAAAACTCTGCGCCCGCAATGTCAGAATCAGCACCACCCTAGTCCGACTCATTCCAAGCAAAAAGAGGGGGTGAATGCGAAGGGAAGCAAGAAAATGTAACTAACGAGGCAGGGTCGGGCTATTGGGACAGTATCAAAGGATGGCTGCATACAAGTCTACATTAGCCTGGACAACTAAGGGCTCCAACACCTGCACCTCATACCTAACCTGTACATGTAACTTTACCACTTGCTTCATTAAAAAGCATGCCCCACTCCCTCCCATCTCCGACAATCGCAGCACTTTTCAAATCTTGCTCAGGCATTGCTGTTCCTCAGTGCCGGCTTGGTGTTTCATCTCGCTGTAACTCGTAGTTGTACGAAAACTCAAAAACCAAATATACATACCACGGGGGCGTAGTACGTGCATACAAGATTTGAACAAAACCTTCTCCACGCCTTTCGCCCCCTTCCGTCTACCCGTTCATACAACTATCCCATTGCCATCCCGTTACCAATTCCCACACGCATTCCTGCCCAAAAAGTGAAGCTTGCACCACCACATCGACGATACAGTACAGAGAGTACAGCCTTACCCCTCCATGCCCCTCCTTCGCAGAATCCTGAGAGTGAACAACACATACCCACACTACATACACCCTTTTCAAATGATAAAGCGCGCCCCGAACGCCCGGAACATTTTTCTTGCTACTTGCTTGCTGACACGTCAGTACCGTTCATGCCATGCCCTGTCGCTTTCCATCTTGCCGGGGCTCGCGCGCACACCGCGCAATACCACACAACACAACACACACAGTCACTCACACAATCAATCAATCGGTAAACCCCCCGCTTCACCCGTCAGAAGCCATGTACGTGACGAGCAAGGTATGGAAGAAAAAGCATGCCTTTTGTGTTGCTGTGACGAGGTCTACAGCATACATGATGATGTAAGTGCAAATGGCCGAATAAGAGCGAGTCGTGTAACTCGGGTTGCACGGCTGGCACGTTTTGGTTTACCGGTGAGACTATTCTGGCCCCATTTTCTCGGGTCGATTCGCTGGAGTCTTACGGGTGTCGAGGTATCGGGTCTGGTACCATGGACTACCTACCCAAATACGTACTTCGTATTATGTATACGTGTGCTGGTGTCGTTTTCCTGCTCGAGGCATTGCATTTGGTTAGATATCTCGCCGACGTTGAATGTCCATGGTGATGCTTGTAAATGCTGATGATTTTACGAAACTTGAATGGACCTTTACAATCCATCAATACCCCCCACCCTTGTCTCTAGACTAATCTTTCCCCACCACACCACTAATATACATTTCGGCATTACTGTTACATATTAGGCCACACGAGATAAAAAGAGAAATCCACGGTAACAGCGGGCCGTTCTTTGTTCCATAGAGAAGGGAGAAAAAAAGGAAAGGAAAAAAGAAAAGAAATGTTCCATAACGGACCGGTACCGTCCCGTCCCGCTCTACCCTCTGAAGGAAGACGAAGAAGAAAAGAAAAGGTACCTGTAACACAAAGTTTAATTCGTCTCAGAAACCACAAAAAGGAAACCTATTCGCAGACGTTCCCTAATGATATCACCACCAAACCCCATGAATGGTAGCCATCTCGTCTTTGTTTTCTTGTTCGCCCTTTTGCAGGCGAAAGACATGCACGTCTGCTCTTTTGCATGTTCAATTTATGCATGCATATGTAAGAATTTGTACATGCATGCATGCTGCCATGTGCGGTGGTGGGTTGATGCTAGTTGGCTGAGGACCAGGTGCATATACGGACGGCATTAGAGATGCACCGTTTTCTGATAAGCTGCACCCTCTAAGCGTGCGTAGTAAAGCGATGTAGCGAACTCGAGGGCGAAGCGCACTAGCAAAACAATTAGTTACTACACTTCTGGGGACTATGAACTGCAAACTGATGGGTAGTAAAGTGATTGAGATATTGGATATATTGTCATTCAGTAGCGCTATCCAAAAGATCCAAAGACTACGGCTTTACCTGAAGAGTTGTCTTCCTGTACAAGACTTCGCTCAAGCATAAGGAGCAGATGGGAAGTTCGTATGAGTATTTCTGTACGATATCAGCTCAAACTCATCATTCAAACGAAGAACACCTTGTTACGTACCGTCGTATTCAATCTTATAGCTCACCGGCATATCCTCTTCGTCCGCCCTGATGAGAATTGGGACGTCTCTCCTCAATTTGCGCTCCTTCACATTGAACCGTATCCCCGTGTGCTTATTGGTGCTGACCCAAAGTACCGACTGATCTTCTCCGACACTCTTCTCTTTCGACTCAACTTCCTCGCGTACTGCTTCCTTTCCCTTTCCCACAATCTCCACCGGTTCCTCGTGCATCGCACCCATCCCCTGCCCATTCCCCGTTGCCGCCATATTTCTCAACCACTCCCTCCAGACCCTAACAACGCCCTCCTCAATCTCCACAAAACAGGTAAACAACCCATTCTTCGGCCCAATCTTGACCAGATTCATCTGCGACACAAGCTGCGTGAACAACTCATGCCCTTCCAAGCTCAGAATCTGCTTCACGGACTCGCCCTCGAACGGGTCCTGTGCGGTCCCAGGATACGTTCTACTCCCAGGGATATCCCCCGGCGGACGTTGTACTTTGCGCCCGCCGGTTTCGAGCTCGCGACGGTGCGGGCGGAACCGCGAGTACATGTTGCGCATTTGCCCCAAACGGGCGGCGAGATCCTTGTCGTCTTCCGCAAAGCCATCGTAGAGCTCCAGGCCATTTGTTCCGCGATAAGTGCAGAAGTATGGAGGTTCTGTGAGCTTTGCGCTGGGGTGGAAACACTCGAGCAGGACGGAGTGAGAATCCAGTTGTGAAGCAAGCACGAGGCGGTTGTAGAGGATGCGGAGAATGACGGTGTAGATGCGGTGAGAAATGAGTGTGAGAGGGAGTAATTGAGGGGTTGGAATGGGGGTTAGTATGTGGAAGAGAATCTGATGTTTCCTTGTTATTACTATCTGATATCGAGTATACATGTATCAAAGGTGAGATGTATTTACCTCATTGGGTAGTCGGTAGATATAACACTGTTCCATGGTGGGTAGAATTGAGTGTGGATACACTTCACGACTTTGTTTACACACAGATTGATACGGGACACGTTTGCTTGAGGACAGAATTCAGAGGTGTGGTGGAGTTAAATCTGAATGCGATAAGTGTATGCATATATCGTCATACCAGGGCTAGGATGGAAGCAGCTCTACCGAGCCTAAACCTCTTCAGGACTAGTTCAAATACCATCATTGCCCTTTCCTTTTTTAGATTCAACACCCAACCTCCACCTACTCACCTCACCTCTTTCTTTACCGGTCTTTGCATGAACTTTGCTTCGGGTTTCTCCTTGTCGGTGCTCTCGTCGAGTCGTTTCCATCATGGCAACGAAAAACATAAGCAACTTCGTGCACGGTCGGAACAGGGGTAATAGCCCACAGCCTGGCCCGCAGCAACGGCCATCGTCGCGGGCAGAGAGAGGTGCAAAAGCCAAAGTGCAGATTGGCGGGCAAGGCCTCAGAATGCAGCCCCGAGAGCAGCAAAATCAGGGACAGAATGGTCAGTCTGCAAACAACGCTGCCCAGATAGCTTTGCAGCCTCAGAACCCGAACCCAGGTGACTTTCAGAACCTAAGGCACGAGGGTGATAGGTATGACACGGATGCCGATAGTTTGGATACGTCTACTATGCACGGATCCGTTATCTACGGTGGCAACAATCAACAATATGCACAGCAACCGGGCAAGAATCAGGAGGTTGAAGAGAGTGGTTCTGAAGAGGAAGAAGGATCTGACGATGAAATTGAGGAAGACGCCACCGACAACGGTGACGACCATATGAACGAGCCTGAGCACACTGGAGGCTTGTTTGATGGTGGTAACTCATACCCCAGCACTACCTCCGGTCTCCCTGATGATTTTAACAACTGGAATCCAGAAATCAAGAAAGAAGTGACCGGAGGTATCAAGCAGCCAGACACTACTAAGATACAAAACGACAAGATTTACTGGCAGCCTGGATACCAATCATCTTTTCAGCGAAAGCCACCTAATTTTGCTGCAGAAGCATCATCGAAACCAACTTTTTTCCAGCAAGGGCAAGTACTTCGTAAAAACATGAATACAGCGAATGCGACAAATGATTCTGTCAAAGGACAAATTAGCACTGCGCGCGGAAATCAGTTGCCGACATTTGCCCAAGCAACCCGTGAGCCAGTACCCAGTGCAGCTATCGCATCCCAAAACGCACCGCCCAGCATGAAACTCCCGGAGCGTGGTTCGCTGAGAACTTTGCGACGTCCGGTGACACCTCCTGTTCAGGTATCGGCACCCACCCTCCACCAAGTGCGTACTAGTCAGACTATTGAACCTGCCTCCGTAGAGGAGACGAGACAGGACCAGGTCGAAGATTATGATCTTCCCACTTTGTACAAAATGAGTTACGAGAGCCTGAAGAATGAGGACTTTGACAAAGTACCGCGAGGATCACCCCAAGTCCTGTCCGATGATATGCAGAAAAAACCCATCGAGGATCGCCTTCAACATGTCCATGAAAAATTGGGAGAGGAAGACAAGATCAAGTTCATTCACTCTTTGTCAATTGAGGAATGGGAGAATGCCGGCCAGTGGTTCGTGAATCGATTCAGCGAAATTGTACAGCAGACCACACAGGCTAGACAAGCCAAGCGGAAACTTGCCCGTGAATTCGAAGATGAAGTGGAACAACGCTATCGCCATGTAGAGAAGCGACAGCAGAACGTGGAGGAGGCTCTCAGCACCATGCAAAGGCAGGGAGAAAATCTGGTTTTCCCAAGGTCTCCGCGAGCTTCCCGAGAGCCAAGAAATGTTTAACAGCACTCGCATGGTAGTTTCGATGTTGATGGACCGAAAAAGTCGTGTGCAACTCCAAAATATATTATGGGATAATCGATTACTACATGTATGAGGATTTGGAATGCGAGGATACGATGATAATGATAGAGGAAGCGCTCATGTTTTTATATACCCTATCTGCGAACGAGCATATGTTCTGGCGTTTTGAGCGAAAGACATTATATCGCATTCATGTTATATCTAGAGACAGTCCAAGTGTAGTATTAGGATATGGGAAACAGTAATCAATCTGTTTCAATACCGATAGTGACTCAAGTGGTCTTGACTTTTCCCTCCTCCCTCTCTTTTCCGTGAGCCCAGATATACACCGCGGGGTATACAATCTCGGGGAGCAAAGTGGCAGCCATTAAAGCGACACTCCACGGGTTACCAACGTACGCCCAATTCTGCGGCGCGTTGACGTATCTCCAGACAAACACCGCAAAAGCAGCAATGCATCCCAGGAACCGAGTGATCCTACCTCCACTGTCAGTCCGAACCTAACTTCAACACAATAGAAATTCAAAGAAAGAAGAACACCTTACCAGATCTCGAGACTTTGCCCTTTAGTATCCCCCCTTTTCACCAGAAGATAAATCGAGGCCCATCCGATCGGCAACTCCAACAACGTCCCACTCCAATACGCAACCACCATGTCCAAATCATCCTCCCAAATCCTACCACAAACCCTCAACAACGCCATGCCCGCCACTGTCCCTACCACCAGAACCCCCACCATCCACCTCCGCTCCTCCCTCTTATACCCCTTCCACAGCGCCACACTCACAAACGACACATCGAACATGAACCACACCATAAAGCACGCCCGCTCGAACCGCGATTGCGGCATCACGAGCGCGTAGTAGAGCTCATACGCCATGGTCCCGGCAAGGTAGAGTGGCGTACCGGCGCAGTAGCGGTCCGAATAGGTCCGCGTCATGTAGAAAAAGTAGCAGAGCGCGTAGAGGACGCCGCAGGAAATGATGAGGAAGTCTTGGATGTAGAGGTAGGTTGGTGGCGGGTTGAGCGCGAGGTCGCAGGGTTGCGGGATTACGTGTTTGGTGGACCATGCGTGGGATAGGGCGAAGGGGGGTGGGGTTGTTGCCGACATGTTTGAGGGGGGTATAGGTGGTGTTGGTTGTCGTGGGGTGAGGTTTTAAGGAAAGAGGGAAGGTGGTTTAGGAATAGGATATAACACGATAGAAGTGCGTGGGTAGGCTTGAAGGATAGGGAGTGTGTGGATTGTCGATTGATGGATCGAAGCAGAGACTTATATAGTTACATAACTTGCTTTACTAATGTTGAAAAGCAAACGCAGCCTGAGGGAAAGTGATATACCGTGAGCATCCGATATTTCCGGATGCGGCGCAGCCCATCAGGTAACTGCTATATGCTTGAGGGGCGGTGCTGTTGACTTTCTGTAAAAACCCAAGACGAGGCACGTGTCATGTGTGATGCTAGCTATTCAATACTGAGGTGTTTTTTTGTAGGTTCATATCTTGTATTTATGACGTTCTACTGGACAAAGGCTTGAAGTGAAGTTTGAGGAATGGGAGTGAAGGTGCTACGCCGCAATAGGATTGGTGAGATTGATACTGTAGAACGCGACCACCATTTGGATCAAAAGGACAGTATTAACAACTCTGCTCCAGAATGCGTCTGCCAAGGTAAAAACCACTATGTTACTCGCATTTTTGACGCGACTCTGCTCTGTTTTTGCACTTTTATGTCAGACAATTTTTTATTGTGTTGATTGAGAGCTATTGTTCTGGAGCACAATAGGCAGGCTGCACGTCCTCGGCCTTGGCGCGATCTACCAAAAAGTTCATAGCTCCATCAATCAATCAACCACTCACTCACTCCTCCACACGACCAAACAATCAACCATTCAATCCACCGAAACTTTATATACTTCAACCCGATTTTAAACTTAGGAAATACTCACGAATATACGCGCTCAAAATGGCAACGCAGGCGGAACTCGATGACCCGCTCTACAATCTACGCCTCACCATCATCTCCAACACTACGCCCATCCTCACCAACACCCCCGACCCTACCACGTCGAGCGACACCGAGCTCTCTCTAGCCCACGCGACACACATATCCTTCAACAATGGAACCTCACATAAGAACTTCTCACTCACGGAGCCCACGCGGTTTGCGCCCGACTCGAAACCCATCGACCTGCGCAGCATCTACTTCGCCTGGACGAACAAAGACGCGCAAATCACCGACTACCACGCGGCGGTGCAGGAACTCAACGAAGAGCTTCCCAGCGGAGCAGGCGGAAGCGTGCAGAACCTTAGTTTGGCTCAGCGTCTCGAGCTGTTCAGCTGGCTGTCGGGCGAGACGGAGGTGGCAGAGAGCATTGCGCCCGTCGAAGGAGGCAGCGCTGACCACGGCGCTGCGGGTGATGCCGCGGCGATCGCTCGAGGAGACGTGAGCGGCACCAAAGGCACCGGAGGCGCCAAAGCGGGCGAGAGCGGGAGACTGGCACAGATCTACGCCGGCGAGCGCACAATGGGCGACCACAACTCCATCCTACGAGGCTCCAAGCCTATCGTAAGTTTCCTCCCCACCCAACCCCAAACCCCAAACAGAAAAACTAACCTCCCCACCCTTAGGACTTCTCCCAATACCGCAAAATCGCCAGCACCTTCCTCTCCTCGCGCTCCAAACCCTCCACCAACCCAGCAACCTCCATCCCGCACAACCCCACCCTCGTCTCCTCGCTCAAAAAACCCTCCCGCCGCATCGAACAACCCATCATCCTTCTCTCCCCCTCCGCCTCCTCCCTCCTCCGCATGTCCAACGTGAAATCCTTCCTCGAAAACGGCATCTTCATCCCGCCCAACACCACGGACGCGCAATCCACAAACTTCCTCCAAATGACGCGCACCCTCCCCTCCATCTCCTCCCAAGACCTCCGCTTCATCCTCGTCGACTCAACGTCCATGTTCAAACCGCCCTACTGGTCCCGCGTCGTTGCCATCTTTACCACGGGCCAACCGTGGCAGTTTAAGAGTTACAAGTACCCGAATCCGATTGAGCTGTTTGCGCATTATCCGGGCATTTATGTGGGGTGGGAGGGCGAGACGGAGCCGGAGAATGTGAAGGCGTGGGGGAGGGGCGTGATGCCGGTTAAGGTGGATAAGTGGATGGGGAGTGAGAAGGGGAGGTGGAGGGATCGCGAGGTGGTAGAGAGGATTTGGAGCAGGATTGAGGAGGGGATGAGGAGGGGGGGGTGGACGAGGGAGGGGCCCGGGATGGCGGTTGGGGCGGCCGCGAGGTGAGCGGAACAGCGCAGAGAAGAGTGGAGTGGAGCGGTGCAATGTCAAAGGTCACGCGCTCGTGTTATATGTATGCTTGTGGATGGTATTGGGAGGGAGCGTATCGTAGTCTGAGACCCTCGACCGTTTTCCATCGTTGAGGAGGTTGGGTCTCGCGAATGCGAGAAATGAAAAGAACGTATTGGACTTAGGTATCTATCAGTCTTTCTGAGAGAATAAGAACGAGACACAGACACGCTGAAAAAGATTGGCGGAAGCAGTTGTTTTCAAAAAAACCATCAAGTTTAATTCCTTTCGTTAGCCAGGGCAAACAACAAAAACGTAGTTGGTTTGGGTTTGGGGTTAACTATTTGTTTATTGCTGGGAGGGGCACGCACCCACACCTCCGCCTCTGCCCGCCCCCCCCCCCCCCCAGGCCTTAGTATAAGTCCATGTTCATCCATTCATCACATCGTCATCGTTTTTCTAACGTATGCTAAAAAAAGACACGATGAAAATTAAATTCAAGGCAATTCTTTTGCTCGTTCTCTTCCACATCAAAGCGTTAAACATCGTAACCCTCTTCTTTCCCCTTCCCCTTCTTCCTTTACAAACCCCTAACCACACCCACACACACACACCACAATCGTTTTCTAGGGTTGCTTCCTATCCCCCATATCCCCCCCCTCTCATCCCCCTAACCCCCTAACACACCTCCCAAGCACCCCCCAAACCCCCCTCCCAACCCCCACCACCACCCTCCTACCAAACCTAACCGGCGCGCCCAAAACCGCCAAGGCCTGCCTCACCGCATCGAGGACGTAAAACGCGAGCACGAGCACATATACAATCGCCAGGATACGCAAAATGAGGAAGGTGAGGGTGGTTATTTGGGTGAGGGCGGTGTCGATGCGTGGGGATGGGGAGGGGGAGGTGACGAGGGTGTTTTTGGGTCTGGGGTGGGACGGAGGGATGGTTGAGGTGTGTGGATGGGGGAGGGGGGAGGGAGATGTAGGAATGGTGGTAGTACTGGTGGTAGTGGGTTTTCCGACTCGAGGGCCGTTGGGACGGAGCCAGGCGCCTACCCATTTCCGGGGTAAGATACCACCACCAGCACCGCTGTGGTTTTTCTTCGCGAGTTTGGTGGGCGTGTTTTGGTGGTGGCGATGAACGTGACGTGTTGACGAAGAGGGAAAAGACGAAGGAGAGTGCGCTGGAGGTGTCGTGGGCGCGGCGGACGACCCGGCGGACGTGTTGTGGTTGAGATTGGTGTCGGTGTAATCGAAGATAGCCTCGTCACCGCCTGGGATGGTGTCGGCGTGGTTGTTTGTACTGGTGGTGGTGGTCGTTGTGAAGGCGAATCTTGGGGATGGTTTGGGGGGACTGGGTGAACGAGATGAGGTTGGGGAGGAGGAATCGGAGAGGTGTTGATGGGAGTCTTTTCGAGGGCGGGGGTGTTGCTGTTCTGCTGGTGTCCGTGGGTTTATAGCAGAGGGGGTTGGTTTCGGCTTCAGACGGACGGTGATGGTCTTTTTGGTTGGGGTTGGCGAGGGGGTCGAGTGAGTGGCCCCTGTGTCCGCATCGCGGTGGTCTGGGTGTGCTGTGGATGGCGTAGCTGGCACGTTTCCCAGGAAAAGAGGTCGGGTTGCGTTGGCGGCATGATTTGACTGACCCATCGAGCGAGGACCGTGTACCTTGGCCGCCGTGGGTTGCTGGGGCGCCAACCACGAAGTCTGTGGGATAAGAGGGCTGATCGGGAAGGAACCTGCCGGCGACTGGGAGTATCGAGGTGCACTATTCGGCGTCATAGAATCGATGTACTGTTGAAGAGGCGTCGGTTCTGGCGGGCTTTCGTCCTTGCTAGCATACGCATAATCATACGATACGATCTTCGAAGGCACACGCACGCCAGTGCTATTGTTCCTTTCTCGAACTTGCTGCGCTTTCTCCTTGTAGATTTGGCAGGCTTCAACCTGTGCTTTGGACGGCGAAACGACTTTTGGGATCTTGGCCCGGAAAACGGGCGTCTCGAGAATGGGTTCGCGAGTGGTGGGCATTTCAACTGCGAATGCATCGCTCTTGAATGCTGGTCGCGTCTCTGTAGCGTCAGTGTGGATAGTCGTGTTCAAGTTTGATTTTCGGCTTTGTGCTTCCCGAGCAGGCTGGCTACGCTGGATTTGTAGAAAATACTCCGACGATTGTGCACGCTCGATGGGCTGCCGATGGTGTGGTGGTGGTGGCGGCGGCGTTGGAGCAGTAGTGTACGGCAAAGGATCTGATCTGGAAGTAAAGGCATGAGAACTAGCCACAGAAACATTATTTGGAGAAAGACGACCGGTCTGGGGATCTGGAAATTGAGCGGTGCTTATAGCATCGGAGGGTGAGCGGCGACGGAAAAGCATGCCATGCCGCTTCTTCGCAGGGGAGATGATAGGCTCAGCCATCATTTTGTCAAAATCGGATTATACTGGCTTGTTGAGAAAGTAAGTTAGACCGCGCGGTTCGCATGCACCTGTGCTTGAGATTTTTATGCTGCAAAAATTGAGGAGGGTAGGCGGAATGTAGTCGGGCGTGGGGGTATCAGAAGTGGCTGGTGGTTCAGGAATGCACATCTACGTCAGTGTAATAGAATAATTCGCTATCGCACTTACTATGCTAACACTTGTGCATCTCCTTGTATCACTGAGAATTGGTTTATTCAGAATAAACTGGCTTCCTCAAAACATAGTCCCATCCGTCCTCTATGCTGTATCAATATCAATGACCAACGCAGGGTATCTAGATGCGTACGTCATGGCCTTGACTCCGAGAAGAATCGGATCACAATAAAAATCATCTCCCGTTTCAGAGAGGAAGGTCCCACCCCCAAAATGCCAGAACGCCAAAAAAAAAACCTGTTATCTCGTGGAACCTGCGCTTAATTGTCTCGCGCCGTCTCAATCTCGGCATACTCAGCCCAGTGGCCATTGACCGCTTTCTTCCATGTTCGGATAGAGGCATCATCACCCGTAGAAACAAGCAAATCACCTATACTAGTTAGCAAATATACATGTATGTGAAAAGGTTCGTAATCGATGCATACCCATTTGGGAGAAAGCAAGCCGCCAGACTGCTCCATGATGATTTGTAAGTTCGTCAATCAGTTTCGCCTGCTGGCGAACACGGCCAGGAGATTGCTCATTATCCTGGGCCGAATCTGGGACTTTGGAGGTCGATGCTAAGCCTTTCCCAATACCAGATGGTTGATTGCTTGCATGCCTGGCAGTCGAAGATAGCGACGTTACGCCTGCTGAATTCGACGATGAACCGGCAGCAGCCTTGTCAGAACGAACGGTTGATAGCTCATAAATGCGGATAGCACCATCCTTGCTAGCCGTTGCTATCACATCATAACCTCTCATGGAGCCGTTTGCCCATGCAATATCACGGATGATTTGACGAGCACCCAGTAGCTCCGTGACAAGCCAGAAGCGTTTGGATCTATCTGTCCGGAAAATGTAGACTTTGTTCATAGCTGCCACTGCTAGGCCAAGGGACTTGCGGTCCAAGCCGGCCATGATTGCGGTCCAGCACGGCAGCTTTTCCTTGTGGAAGGCCACCTTGAAACCGACCTCTTCATGGCGTCCAGGGGGGTTGTCGCCGCACACCCAGCGATGGGCCAGCTCGGACCACTCATTGAGGCTGCTCTGGTCGACAGGCTCGTAGACCAAGAGCAGGCCATCGCGGGTGATGAGGGCAAGCCAGGTCTCTTGCATGATGTTTTTGAAGTCCATGGACACAAAAGGAGCATTCGTTTGCGAACCCATGTTGGTGATCAACTTGAAGCGATTGCCCGACTGGGGTACTTCGGTCACGTCCTCTTGCCAGAGCTTGCAGCGGCCATCTTCGCCAATGCTGCCAACGACCTCACCCATGAAGGGGCCATTCCATTTGACCTGAAGAGAGTTAGAAAAAAGTGCGCAGCCGTGTCGTGTTGAAGTGCATGCTGCGCCATGGTGTGCGTCATGTACTCACGTTGACTATCTCGGCATCGTGAGCCTTCCAGCTCTCGACCAATGACCAAGCATCGTCCTTTTTGTCCCAGACCTTGAGGCGATGGTCGGAGCTGGCCGTGACCATGCGGGTGCCAAAATAATTGAAGTCGACGGCGAGGACGAGATCCTGATGGCCATGAGCAAAGGTCTGAAAGTTGCGGTCCGCGGCAGCCATGATGGTTTTGGGATGGGAAGAAAAGGCGGAACGGGCCCCAAGAAAATCAGCATCCAGGGTGTCGCGCACGCGCTTTTCGAGGGCGGGAGCGCCGCCGTCGGCCAATGGTTCCTGGATCAGAGGGGCAACCAGATCGGCCTGCTCCAAGACATCCTCAAAGGTCAGGGAGATTTTATTCAGGTGGGATGGGCGGTGGAGCTGTTTGGAGGGGGAGTGGATGGGCGATAGCGAAGCATCGGACGAAGCGGCTTGGCTGGGGAGGCGGCTAGGGGTGAGGCTCGTTAAGAAGGACGGGCGGATTAGTCGACGTGTAACGGCATCAAGATTGAGCTGGATGACATCGTGGCCGCCGCCCTGGCTTTGGCTTTGGTTCTGGTTTGGGTTCTGGCTCTGGCTGGGGCGCTGGCTCTTGCTATGATGGCGCTGCTGGTCTGGATCCATTTCCCCTCGACTACACACACGGTAGACCAACTACCTGTAATTTATTATCCGATGCTGTTTTCTGTGGATCGTATCGGGACAAGCGGGTAAATGGTTGCACTTTTGGGAGGCTGACTTCGGATCGATTCCGAGAGCAAAGGTGGCCCGTTGGGAACTTCAAAGCTTCCCACGTTTCGTGTGGTGAGGAACGGAGGAGAATCTACAACTGACTACACTACACTCACTACACTCACTACACTACGGGCAAAACAAACCCATCAAACAGGCGCGCCTTCCATTTCTTGCATTGCATTGCGGCGTCGGCGTGGCTGTTTGCTTTTCCTCTTTTTTCCATTTGTTCCTTCCCTCCGTCACCATTCGCCTGGCTTGGCATCATTCTCATCAACATCAAATGTCCACTAACACGGCATTATCGTCCACCGAGACCTACTCTCTGCTTTCGCTCTCGCTAGCATGCATCGGGGTGCTTTCGCAGACTTTGGTCGGAGGCGACGGCGAGCCTGTCATTGCCTCCATTGCTTTTAGCGGTCTGGCCTTTGCCAGCTGCTATGCACTTATACGATGGCTAGGCAATGCCTTCATACGACGCGGCTTCAAGGGCAAGGATCTTTCCAAGCACAAACATACCGAAATTCCCGAGACCATGGGTGCCGTGTGCGCCATGGTCTACCTCTTCACCATTATTGCCTTCATCCCCTGGCCCTTCTACAAGGACATTGTCATTGCAACGTCGGGCGGCGGTAATCGCGATGTTATCAAGGAGCTGGACGACGTCGAGACGGGCAGATTGCTGCATAAATTCCCGCATAACAAGGTAGGTTACACATGATATTATTTGCTACGGCTATTTGAATTTGGGCATCCATCATCCATTTCCATTCCTAGTGCCAAGGCTGGGAGAATGGTCAAGCTAATCCTCACTTTGGTAGCTTGCATCTTACCTTTCGGCCATTCTGTCCCTCCAGAGCATCGTGCTATTGGGTATTGGCGATGATCTTTTCGACATACGATGGCGACACAAGGTGCTCATCCCTGCCGTGGCCGCGATTCCCATGCTCATTGTCTACTTTGTTGATTTTGGCGTGACCAAGATGGTGGTCCCCATCCCCCTGAGGCCGTATCTAGGGGAGCTGTTTGATCTGGGTATGTGTTGCTGCCGCACAGAGTATCATGCGCTCGATGCATGGGTAAGACGGGCCGTGCTAACAAGAACCATACAGGCTGGCTGTACTACGTCTACATGGCCATGCTGTCCATCTTTTCGTCCAACAGCATCAATATCCTCGCGGGCATCAATGGGATCGAAGTGGCCCAATCACTGGTGATTGCGGTGCTGATTGTACTCAACGACGTATTGTATCTAGCGCCTTTTGCGCCCTACCCGCATCCGGCCATGGACTCGCATCTCTTCTCCATCTATCTCTTGCTACCCTTCATTGGAGTTTCGCTGGCGCTTCTCAAGCACAACTGGTACCCGGCCAAGGTGTTCGTGGGCGACACGTACTGCTACTTTGCAGGCATGGTGTTCGCAGTAGATGGAATCTTGGGGCACTTTAGCAAGACATTGATGCTGCTCCTCCTCCCGCAGGCATTCAACTTCATCTACTCGGCTCCGCAGCTGTTCCACATTGTGCCGTGCCCCCGACATCGGCTCCCACACTTCAACGTGCGGACGGGACTGATGGAGTGTTCACGCGTAGAGTTCAAGAAGCCGCTGAGCAGACCGATAGCGGAGGTGCTCAAGGTGCTGCACCGGCTTCGGCTGCTGGACGTGGAGGTGGACTCGGAAGGGCAGGTGGTGTCGTCGTCCAACTTCACCATTATCAATCTGTGGCTGGTGTGGTTTGGACCCATGCGGGAGGACCGCCTTGCATTAGGGCTATTGGCATTTCAGACGGCAGTAGGGATCGTAGGGCTGCTGATACGGCATCGCATGGCGCTACTGGTGTTTTCGGTGGACAATTGGTGACGTGATAGCCTGAGTAGGTAGGCTTGTTTGTATGTAGAAGTAGGTCATGTATCTGTACGGCGATTAAGGGGTTCTAGTGTAACTATACGGCATTTGGGGGCGAGGGACGGATTGTACATAAAACAAATAGACATGATTTGAAGCAATCAAAAGGCTCCCATGGCTGGATTGAAGGTGTAGGAAACGGTCTAGAGAGAGTGGATGTAAGTAATAAGTAATGATGTACTACTGGCCCGATGGCAGCCGCTTGTGGTTTGGAGGGCTGGCCAATCGGAGGACGGCTAAGGATGCTGACGGGGCGTCGCGGGGTTTGTTAAGGCGGGGAGACACCAACGTCATCCATGACTATCCGGCCGCAACTCGCCGTTCACCTTATAACAAGAGACATGCATCTGCTGCTGCTCCATTCAGACGAACCATTGAAGCCCGCAACCATCCGTCAATATCATGGCCATGACGGACAGTGGCCATCAGAGCTAGACATGCTACTTAGCAGATGTGGATGGGCGACCGCTAGCCGAGGGGTGGTGGGACCCGTTTGTTCCATTGTAGAAAAATGCACGCCTCTCTACCCAACTTCTTCGCGCCGATTATCGGCCCTGGTTCGCCGCCCATGCTGCCATAGCTCTCCCATCTTCTACTTTATATTACCTCCTCTAATCTCCTCTCCCCTTTCCTTTGATTCCTAATCCCTATTCTCTCCCCTTGTAAAAATACCCTCTTCTCCCCAGGCTTCCACTGCCCCATTGTGCTACATCATATAATATCCAGGGTCATTTCTCGTCATGCCGTCTGCCGTGCAACCCCCAAAGACCCTGTACGACAAGGTCTTTGAGGACCACATCGTCGACGAGAAGGAAGATGGCACAATCCTGCTGTACATTGACAGACATTTGGTCCATGAAGTGACATCTCCCCAAGCTTTCGAGGGCCTCCGCAATGCTGGCCGCAAAGTTCGAAGACCCGACTGCACTCTCGCGACCGTCGATCACGTAGGTTCAGCCCCCAAAAATGGTAATCAGAAAATTGACCGAGTGGCTAGAACATTCCTACTTCTTCGCGGAAAACTCTCACCACCACCGAAAAGTTCATCGAAGAAGCCGATTCACGGACACAATGTACTACTCTCGAGGACAATGTGAAAGCATTCGACCTCACCTACTTTGGCCTGGACGACAAGCGACAGGGTATCGTGCACATCATCGGCCCGGAGCAGGGCTTCACTCTACCAGGTACCACCGTGGTTTGCGGTGACAGCCACACATCAACACATGGCGCATTCGGTGCTCTCGCATTTGGCATTGGTACAAGTGAGGTGGAGCACGTCTTGGCCACGCAGACCATCATCACCCAGAGGAGCAAGAACATGAAGGTTCAAGTCGACGGTGAATTGGCACCCGGTGTCAGCAGCAAGGACATCATTCTCCACGTCATCGGAGTCATCGGAACTGCCGGAGGCACTGGCTGTGTGATTGAATTCTGTGGATCGGCCATCAGAGGTTTGAGTATGGAAGCCCGCATGTCGATATGCAACATGTCTATTGAGGGTGGCGCGAGAGCTGGCATGGTCGCCCCTGATCAAACCACCTTCGAATACCTGAAGGGAAGGCCTTTGGCACCCAAGGTCGACAGCCCCGAGTGGAAGAAGGCCATTAACTACTGGTCCAGCCTGAAATCAGATGAGGACGCCAAATGGGACCACGAAATCTACATCGATTCCAAGGATATCGCGCCGACTGTTTCTTGGGGAACTTCACCGCAGGACGTCGTACCCATCACTGGCTCTGTCCCCAGCCCTGATGACTTCCAGGATGAGGTAAAGAAGGATGCGTGCAGACGCGCTCTCAAGTACATGGGCCTCACAGCTGGCACTCCTATGCAGGAGATTCCCGTTGACAAGGTCTTCATCGGGTCTTGCACCAATGCGCGTATTGAAGATCTCCGGGCTGCGGCTCGTGTTGTCGAAGGCAAGAAGGTTGCTCCCAACATCAAGCGAGCCATGATCGTCCCCGGATCTGGGTTAGTAAAACAACGAGCAGAAAGCGAGGGATTGGACAAGATCTTCCTTGATGCTGGTTTCGAATGGAGAGAGGCTGGTTGCTCTATGTGCTTAGGCATGAACCCCGATATCCTCTCCCCCGGAGAGCGATGTGCATCAACCTCCAATCGCAACTTTGAGGGTCGTCAAGGCGCAGGTGGCCGAACCCATCTCATGTCCCCCGTCATGGCCGCTGCCGCCGCCATCGTCGGAAACCTCGCGGATGTACGAAAGGTTGCTCCTCCTTCCCTGTCCGCCAACAAGGGATCGCCCAAGGTCGAACTCGACGCCCACATGGAAGACATCAGCGATGATGAAGGCCTCGACCGCATCATTGACGCCCCCGCCGATCCCCCCTCTCATACTTCTGCCACCTCCACCAAGGGCGCCTCGGCCGGAATGCCCAAATTCGAAACCCTCCGAGGCATCGCCGCCCCCATGGACATCGCCAACATCGACACCGACGCCATCATCCCCAAGCAATTCCTTAAAACCATCAAGCGATCCGGCCTCGGCTCCGCCCTCTTCCACGCCTGGCGCTACGAAGCCGGCAGCAACGCCGAAAACCCAGACTTCATCCTCAACAAGGAACCCTACCGCAATTCCAAGATCCTCGTCTGCACCGGACCCAACTTTGGCTGCGGCTCGTCGCGCGAGCACGCCCCCTGGGCCCTCCTCGACTTCGGCATCAAGTGCATCATCGCGCCCTCGTTCGGCGACATCTTCTTCAACAACACGTTCAAGAACGGCATGCTCCCGATCCGCATCGACGACACCGCCGCGCTGAACACCATCCACGCCGTCGCCGCGTCCGGCAAGGAACTCGAGGTCGACCTCCCCAACCAGGTCATCCGCGACGCCGACGGCAACGAACTCGCCAAGTTCAACGTCGAGGAGTTCAGGAAACACTGCCTTGTCAACGGGCTCGACGATATCGGCTTGACCATGGCTAGCGTGGATAAGATCGAGAAGCACGAGGTCAAGCGCTCGCGGGATTGGCCGTGGCTTGATGGCTCCGGCTATCTTGCTCGCCATCGCAAGGGCCCCGTTCGCGTGGATGCCGTCCCTGTGCCGAAGACGAACCGCGGGCAGGAGGTCACGGAGCCGCTTGAGTGGTGATCACCTCCTCTATTTTCCTTTTTCCTTTTTTCTTTTTCGCTCATGTTGATACGCACTTGTTCCATGTTGATGAAAGCCACCACTGTCTTGGGGCTGGGAAGGAAGGGAAAAGTAATAATCGTGGCTTCTATTTTCTTTTATACAGGGCGGAGAGTTGTCTCTTTTTGCTATCATCATCATCATCATCATCGTTTTCGCATTTGAAACAACCTATCAACGAACGAATGTCGTTTTTTTTTCACGTTGAGAGTATCTATCACTTCCCCCACCATCACACATCCGTCCATACATACGCACATGCATACACACATAGTTCATAGTTTACGTTTGAATGAATCGTCGGAATGACATGGCATACACATACACACGCTTTTCTCTTTCTTTTTTGCAGGTGGAGTGAATGCGATAAGTCTGGAGGGGGGAGCACGTTTATGACAATGAGTGGAATTTGGATTGGGATTTCGCGGGGCGAGGGACAAAAAGTGCATGGAGCGTTGAAGAGGGAGTGAAAGTGGAAAAAGCAATCAATGTCATGTTTCAGTAGGTACATAGTACGTATATTTGTCTAATGTGGCGATCCCCCTTTGCTCTGAGACGAATGAGAAAATCGTCGGTCAAAGATACATAGACGTGATGGTGATTCTATATGGCGCCCGCCGCAGTTCGCAAGAACAACAACAGCCATTATGACCCACGTGAACAAGCAGCGTGCCCTCATGCTCGTGAAATGCGTTGGAAAAGCCATTCTTCCTTCGTCTAGAATGCAACGCCTCCATCAAAAAAACAATCTCAAAACCTACCACCCTACACCTCAGGAACCCTAATCTCCTCCGCCCACTTCGGCACCTTCCCAAACCCCCTCCACATAACCACACGCTCCCGAAACAACTGCTCCGCCCACACCTTCACCTCCTCCGACTGAATCTTCGTCGCGACCCACGTAAACTCGCCCAAATCCCTCTCCCCATTACCACTCCGCTCATACTCCACCATCTGACTTATCAACTCCACCTTATCAATATCATGCACAAACAGACTCTCAGGCGTAACACTATCCTCATACTCCTGCCACAACTCCCTAATCTCGCGCCCATTCACCCCGCCGTTGAACTTGCCCAGCAGCTTCTCGCAGATGTAATCCATGGTCTCGGTCTCGCGGCGGCTCTTGTCGGTTTTGGACACGTTGTCGACGGGCGTAATGTCGCCGACCAGGGCTTCGGCCATGTCGTGCACGAGCGCCATGCGGCAGCAGCGCAGGAGGTCGAGTTTGGACGCGATGGAGGACGGTGCCATCATGGTGAGGATGCTCATGCGGTACATGTGGTCGGAGATGGATTCTCCAGAGTCGATTTTGAAACGGCACCATCCTGCGCGTTTGGTGGTTTTTAGGCGCTCGAGGAGGTGGAAGAAGGGGATTGGGGAGGTGGTGGATTCGGCGTAGCGGGGGGTGATTTGGGAGAGGACTGTTAGTAAGGTTAGTTGGTGGTTAAGATAAAGAGGGTGGTGTGTAATGTCGCAGTGTTTTTTTTTTTTTGTCTTTCTGGGGTTGAAGAGAAAGGAAAGTGTCGCATACGGACAACGCTCCCGTGTTCACCACATACCGCTCTCTACTGTCCAGCGATCGTTCTGCTCGACCTCGTCCTTGCTCAGCTTGCCGGCTTCGGGGTTTTCGGCGCCGTTGGTTTGGGTTGCTTCGTCAATTGTCCCGCCGTTGGCCGTTGGTGGGGTGTCGTTGGAAATCGTCATCGTGGAAATGTGAGGGATGTTGAGTGGCGAGTTGTGTTTGAAGTGTCGTAGATGATGGAGAAAGATAGCAGGGGAAAGGTTGGCGGTGAAGACGCAGGCCGGGGGGACGGATAAGGGTCATATACCCAATCAATGTTTGTTTTTTTTTGTTTGCCGCCGCATTAAAAGTGACGATGATTGCAGCCGTGCAGCCACCCATCTCTCACCTTATCGATAACATTCCGCACTAGCGTCTCGGCGTGTTTACACCGCAACACCCAGCAAAGTACTGTACAGCCCGTTTCATACATACATCCCATCCAATTACTGTGTAACCTTGTGGCAATTCACGTCCCGAGAATGCATCACCGGTTGACTGCTTAGACAATGTCGCGAACCATTTCACAGCTCTCGACTGCTACATCTTCTACTACTACTACTACTACCGGCGGCGTGACCCGAAGTTTGTCGGTCAAAACAAATAACAAGCCCGCCGCCGGCCGAAGCAACCCGTTGCCCCCCTCAGACATCAAACTCCTCGTCACTAATCTCCGGCTTCTGGATCTGGATCTGCGCAGCGACTGGCCAAACATCACCGTGCAGACATTTTCCTCCAAGAATGCCGACCAAAAGCAGCGGATCGGGGCTTCGGAGTGGGCGCTGTTTCGCTTGTTCGAGATATGGGATCCAGCAGAGACGAGTCAGGTATGAACAGTCCATCTTTACATGACAAGAATGCGATATTGATGGTAAGGCTGAACAGAAACTGCAACCCTTCTTCCCACCCCTCGAGCCGCTCCAATCGCGTAACCTTCGCATCGCCCTTCACCGCTCATTGGACACGCTGAAAAAAGAGGGTGTTTTGGGCAGGGAGTCCGTTCTCAGGAAGACGATGCTGGATGAGTGCAAAGGCGACAAGTTCTACGAAATATTGTACCTGTTCTCGACTGCTGTGTTGAAGAAGGTACTGGCGACGAGATCGGCGCGAAAGAAAAATGTGCCAGCTATTGCGAGAACGTTGGCAACGGCCCCGAATCTGTCCAGATGCGACCAGGAATCTCTGCTGCCCCTTTCGATTGTACACAAAGCAGCTCTGGTTAATGTGTTGAAAAGAAAGGAGGAGAAAAGGAGACGGTTCGCCGAGTTTGAGGAGATGTTGAATGCCAAAGCAGACAGCATCAATCAACGGCTGCGGAAATCAAAAGAGACTCCTCGGACTCGGAAGCCGGAGATACCGCAGAAGGAGATGGACGCATACAAGAAGAAGCTTAAGGACAATTGGATTGGCAACCAGAAATGGATCGACGTTATGCTTCAAGGGGACGACGTCCAGGCCGAAGATGCTTTCTTGACTAGGTCTTTTAGAACAGTCTGGCGGACAGTCGAGCAAGGGCGCCAGCTCGAAGAAGCTTCTCCCGACATGGGGCTGATGCAGAATCTGCAGTTGCGTGTCCAGGAACAACAGGCCAGGCTTTCGAGGTGGCAGAGCTTTCATGCCGAGTTACAGGCCAAAGATGCAGCGCCGTCATCGAAAGTGGCCCCAAAGTCCATTGATACAACGAAAGAGTTCAGATACGACGATCATTTGCAGTTTCAATTGCGGGATGGAGTACCAGGCAATGGTACTCTTCAAAAACCAGCGTTGAAACCGGAGTTACAAGATATTCTGACTGAAATGGATGAAGAGTTGTCGCGGGTTGCGTCAGGGGAACGATCTTCAAGGGTACAGTCTAGACAGCGGAAATTTACCACTGGGGCTGCTAGATGGTCTATAGATCGAACAATAGGCCGCCCTAGTGGTCATTCTGGGGTTTATTCCATTGAACAATCACCACCCATGAAGTCGGCAACTTCTGGAGAAGGGTACTTGGGAGCAGTTCCCCGCATTCGGCCATCGATGCATTATCAGACACACAATCTGGCAACACCGCCTATAGACTCAGAGAGCACGTTAGTTGGCACACTTGTCGATAGAGGTTCTACCTCTCACGCTTCCGAACCGTTCGAACAGCCTTCCGCACCTCATGATACTGAGCAGACATTCGATCCACTCCCCGTCATCACATCTCCTACGCGACTTCAACAAACTATCAACCCTTCGTTGCCTTCACCATCTCCATCTCCGCCTCCGTCTTCTTCGCCTCCACCGCCGCCATCATACTTCCCTTCAGAGCTTCCTGTCCTCGAACCTCCGCAACTTACCTCGGAAGAAACCCTGGCTGCACAAATTGTCTCCACAATCGGCGATGCGACCCCCTCCCCCGTCAAGAAACCGCAACCTCGTCTCTCTCTCATGGAACGGACCCGCATGTCCATGTCCCACACCACGTCTTTCCAACCGATCCCCGAATCTCCCGCCCTTCCATCCCCGCAGCTCCCCACAGCTTACGAGGACGAGGACGAGCATGGTCCCCTCCCAACCACCGACCTCCAACGCAAGCAATCTCTTCTTGAACGCACCCGCCTCAGCATGGCCGCCATGCAGCCTCCCACGCACAAATCCCGCGCCTCACTCGCACCTCCATCCCGCGAGCACCACAAGCGCAAGAGCTCGCGCCAGTCTACGTTCCCTGTCAACCAGTTCGACACGCCGCGCAGCCGCAAATCAATCCAGGCCATCGAAGAAGAACAGCGAGAGCGAAGCGGTGAGCGCACACCCAAAGAGGATCTGTTCTCCGATGAAGTGGATTATGAACGGGTATTCAAAAGTCGCCCTAAGATTGCGACGAGCCCCGTCTTTGGGACGCCCGTCCACGGTATCGACGGTGCTGGCGACGACGACGAGTTTGATGAGGGTGTTACGGGCGTGGATTTGGCGGATGTGGATGCCGATGACGATGAGGATATAGAGAATGCTTGGGAGAATAGTCCGTCGAAGGCGAGGGGGTTGAGGAGGGGGAGGGGTATCTATTGATGATGATATTTTTTATGGTGGTTGAGGGTGACGAGGGTTTGTCTGTTTCGCTAAGGTGACAGCGAAATAGAGTTGGGGGGTTTCTTTTGCTTGCGAGGAAGGAATCAATCGTACCGTTTACGTATCTTTTCTTTCCCTCCCTGCTGTTTCACATATCCCCCTCCATCCCCGCCGTCCGTTCGTCTAGGTGGAGCGTTGTGTGTGTATGTGTTTGTTAGCCTTTCCGGTACCATCTTCATTCAATTCCATAAATTCCAATCCCCCTCATTCCAACTATCACCCATTCATCCATCCTTCAAACCCCACCCTCCTCCTCCTCCTCACCATCCACCATACTCACACCCTCGTACCCACCACTACTACTCCCCTCACTGATCCGCGACATGATCGACACCCCGCGGGAATACCATCCAGGCCTCCTTTCTCTTCCCCATTCGTCTTCTCCTCCTCTTCCGCCCGCGCGACCGCGATCGCGGTGTTGCTGCGACGTACTTTGTTTCGTTCGTAAACATGATTCTTCTTCAAAATCCATTTTTCTTTCCTTCATTCATTCTCGCATACACCGACAACGAAAACGAAAACAAAGCACGCAAAAGAAAGAGAAAAGGGAGATGCATGTTGATATGTACTTACCCTTCTTCTTCTTCTCCTTCTTCTTCTTCCCCCCGACCCGCAGAAGGCGGCGATTTCCCTCGAACCGCGAGGAGGACAAAGTTGGTTACAGCCGTCATGGCTGTGATGAGGAGGAGGAGCGTGAGGATTTTGCTTGGTGCGGGGAGGGGTTGTGGGGGTTCGTCTTGCGGGTTGGTGGGCATTTCTGGGTTTGAATTTGGTTTTGTGGTTTTGGTGGGTAAGGTGGTAGAGTGTGTTTGTGGATGGAGGGAGGAAGAGGAAAGAGGGAAGGCGGGTGGTAGGTGGTGGTGGTGGGGTTAAGTAAGTAAGAGGTAGGGGATTTTGAGGTGAAGTGAGATTGCGTTTGTGAAGGGGAGGTGAAGGGGGATTCATCTTCACTGTTCATTTTCTTTTTTTTTCTTGTTGTTTATTTAATGAAGGGTAGTTTTAATAATAGTTGCTATGTAAATAATAGTAAGAGAATAGGTTAGGGTAGTAAATATAGTTAGAGAAGGGTTATATTAGTATTTATATTTGTAAGAGGTGTATTATAGGATATACTGTCTAGGGACTAAGATTTATGTAGATTTAGGGTAAGGATAGTAGAGTTTACAGGACTTAATGCTAGATTATAGAAAATATTAATAAGAGGGTAAGGTAGTGAAACGGGTTGTGTAATTAGCAATATTGAAGCAGTATTTCTCTATACTTTCAGCGCGTTCGTGCTATGTTGTGAAGCCTTACAATTAATAGCTAGAATCGTTATACGCAGTGTGAATGTAAAGCGTTATTCGCACGTTGGAGATGCAAGACTTTTTCAGAAGGATATTTTCTTTTGGTGGATGCGGAACAGTGATGTGCTTGGGGCATTTATCTACCGGTATGTAGCGCGTCACATCGCCCTCTGTAGAATGTCTAGTCTGTTGAAGTATGTTTTCATTTCCTAGTGAAGCTAGGATACCTAGGCGTGATTTTGAGATGAAAGTAAGGGTGATGCTGTGTCAGGAGTGCTTTTGTATACTTTTGGTATGCCGTCGTGGGTAATGGTGCGTGACGTACCATCTTTCCGTTGTCCTGGTATCGTACAATATTGTTTGTCGAATTCGCCTTCATTCAAGCAGTAGCCCGGCTCCACACTCGTCAACGCTCCGACACCGTTTCCGCGCACACGGGGAAAAAGTAACATACAAAAAATCATGGAGCCGTTTAGATCCTCCCCCGCATCGCTTCCATGGTATGCAGAAGCGGCTCGGCTGGGCAATTTGAGGGGTTCTTGCACGAAAGGATGGACGAGTGATCTCGCTATTGTATGTTTTTGTTCTAGCTTGAGAAATGGAACGTTTTGGGGTGGTGAAAAGGGCGCCGGCTGACTTCCGCGTTGGGGCTGGATGCTGGGGAACCCGGGGGTTTGGTGTGGAGAGTGGATGAGCGGAGAATGTTGACCTCATAGAGGACGTTGAATTGGCCAATCGCCGAATCTCCAATGCGCGGTCAAAAGAGAAGTATGGGCGATGACGCTGTGAGGTATCGTGAAAGACTGGAAAGTGGGCCGGTACCACTGTATCGTCACCACCTCCGTATGAATGTTCTTGCATTACCATTTCAACAGCCGGTTAAGGAAAGAGCACTTGAGGCTGAGGGTCTCTGAAAACCCGAGGTGGTCGCCTCGTCGTCTCACGATACATTTCCTCCTCAACTCTCTAAAACTGCTCCCTGTGCTACGCTCTTTATTTTACCATCTCCCCCGAACATAGTCGTTCGGCTTGCCCTTTCCCCGTACCCTATACCGCTTTCTGCACACGGTCATTCCCCGGGAAAAGTCACAGAACAACTCACAATGGCCAGCGTTGGAGACCAAAAGGCGAACACCTCTGCTGTAGACAGCAAAAAATACAATGGCGGAACTGTTAATGGCGTCCGAGAACTACGACACCCCAGCGAGAGCAGCGTGGCCCCTAATGCCGACAGCCACTATGTGCTCACCGAGGAAAATGCCCTGGACAAGACAGCATATGCTTGGTCGACAAAGAAGAAGTGGATTCTCCTTACCGTCGTTGCCCTCTGCCAGACGTCCATGAATTTCAACGCCGCGATATATTCAAACGCCGTGGATGCCATCAATGAACACTTCGACGTCACGAATGCTCGTATGGGTATGGTAGCCTTCCTCGTCCCTTATGCGTTTGGTTGCGAGCTCTGGGCTCCGTGGTCTGAAGAACTCGGCCGTTGGATCATCATGCAGCTGTCTCTTGCTGGTGTCAACATTTCAATCATCATCTGTGCCCTCAGCCCTACGTTTGGTGGTATCCTTGCCGGCCGTGCAATTGGCGGTCTATCTTCGGCCGGCGGCTCTGTTACTCTGGGTATGGTGGCCGATATGTTCCATCCCGAGTCCCAGCAGTATGCTGTGCTGTGGGCTTCGCTTTGGAGCTGCTTGGGTGCTGTCCTGGGCGGTATCTGTGGCGGCCCCGTTCAGCAGTATCTCTCCTGGCGATGGAATTTCTACATTCAGCTCATTTTCGGTGGCGTCACTGCTGCGATTCACTTCTTCGTAGCTAAGGAATCGCGCTCCACAGTGATGCTGGACCAGGAAGCAGCGCGCCTTCGGAAGCACGGCTACAGAGTTTATGGCCCGAATGAGATCAAAACGTTCAAGGAGCGTTTCAATGGTAATTTTTCAGTCCCACACTGCGTTGATGAATTTTACTAATGATGACGTGTTACAGCCAAAGAAATCATCAAAACAATGTGGCGCCCCTACCAGATGCTCATGTTTGAGCCCATCGTCCTCTTCCTCTCCCTTCTCTCAGGCTTTGCAGACGCCCTCATCTTTTCTTTCTTCGAAAGCTACGGCATCATATTCAAGCAGTACGGCTTTACACCCGTGCAAAATAGCCTCGCCCTCATACCACTCGCCGCGAGCTACTGGCTAGCCTACTTCTCGTTCTTCCCCGTCGTTGCCAGGCACACGAACCGCCGTGCTCGAGGTGAGGAACTCGCACCCGAGTCACGCCTGTGGTGGCTTCTATTCCAAGTATTGCTCCTCCCCATCGGTCTTCTCGGTTGCGCTTTTGTAGCTACTACGCACTGGGCCGGTGTCATAGCCTTCTCCATCCTCATCGGCATGGCAAACTACAGCATTTATTTTGCCACCGTCGATTACATGGTGGCAGCATATGGCGAGTACTCCGCATCCGCGACCGGCGGTAACGGATTTGCCCGTGACTTCCTCGCCGGCATGTGTGCGCTGTACACTGGCAAGATGTACCGCAACCTCGGTGTTCGCAACGCGCAGCTGCTGCTCTTTGGCATCGCGACCGCGTTCTGTATCCCCGTGTATGTGTTCTATTACATGGGCCCTAAGATTAGGAGCAAGAGCAAGTTTGCTATGGAGCTTGCGGAAAATAAGAATAGTGCTAGAAACAGGGCCGCTGTTGCACAGCAGAATGGGTCGACAGAAGAAGTTGAGATGACCGAGGCGATTCGGGCTTAATGGCGATATGTAAGGGAGGTAGGGATATTGATTTTGACATCCATGATGTTATTTATTGTTCCCCTTTTTGTTTCATCGGGAAGCTTGGGTGGTTGGATAGGATAGCCGCACATCGTGCGTTGCAAATTAATACTAATAGTAAACTTTTCTGATTGACATTTCTCCCGTTACCATCAAAACCGTCAACACACATTTTCAAACTGGAAAAAATCACTCACGCCTGAACTACCTCAAAAATTCGAAACACTCCACTGACCACCGTTTTGTTTTCCACGTTTCCCCATTTTCCAATCCGACGTAAACAGCATCCCGACTTGCCGGGGGGGGGGGGGGGGGGGGGGGGGGGGGGGGGGGGGGGGGGGGGC
>JAMAHW010000132.1:0-66013 GCA_023627715.1 Periconia sp. R9002
GGGTGGTAAGATGGGAGAGAGGGAGGAGGTGGCTCGTGTGTTTTGGGTTATGGGTTAGGGAAGGTGAGTGGATGGGTGGGTGGCACGTGTGGTAGGTGCGATTGTGCAACTATCTAGGTATGTGACTACGTGGGTTTATTGTTTACATGTTATGTACGTGTGGGGTACGGCTGTCAAGTTATAAAGCACAGAAAGAAATGGAGGGTTAGATTTATGTGACACTCTTTCTGTTTTGTTGGCATGGGGTTTGGATTAAAGTGTGGTGGCTATCCAACAGGTAGCAAGCAGCAGGGCTAGTGTCTACAGAGGGCGGGGAAGGTCGTGGAAGACTACAACAACACCAATGACTATCTTCTGCCAAGACACGGATTGTGGAAGAATGCTACTCCTCCATCTCATCCCCGCTCTCGTCGTCGTCGTCCTCATCCTCTTCATCGTCTTCTTCGTCACTGACGTCCTCTTCCTCGCCCTCAAGCCCATACGCGTCTTGGAAGTCCGCAAGCGGTTTGACCTGGGGTTTGAAGCCAGCCGCTTCAAAGTTCTTCTTCAGACCCTGTTGTATACGGTTAGCCTTATGAACAACTCTTTACATTGGGATGCCAGGGAAAACTTACCTCAGTCATAGTCCCACCGCAAGTAACCACCAGGTCGGCCGTGTCGGGCTCAAACAAACCAGCCAGCACATCTACCATGATCTTCCTCACGTCCTCCTCTTTCACCTTGCGCACCTCGGCAAGCAACCACTCGCTCCACCCCTCGCCGACGCCCTTAATCGTCAAGTCGATAAACTTCTGCTTCGCCGCGTCCGTAATCTCGGCCTGCTTATCCACAAACTCGCGCACAATGATGCTGATGGCGCCTTCCAGCGCCAACTTCTCAAACTTCTTCGTGCCGTTTCCATATTCTTGCACCTGGCGCTTGGCCGCGTCGAAAGCTGAATACGCATTGGGCGATCTGTAGACGCGGAATTTGACCACACCGCACTCGAAGTCGTGGTCGAAGCCTGTACCGTAGGCGAGACCCGTACCGCGAACCGCTGTCCACATGGGACCCTCGACGGCATCCATATAGGCGATGGCTACCATAAGAGCAGGGAGTTGCGGATGGCGGAAGGAGTCGGGCCCGCGCGCTGTGAGGACGGCGAAAGACGAATCGATGGACATAGGGACAAGGTAGGAGACGCCGCCGGGGTTCTTTCCGAGAGCAGACAAGACGTCTTTGCGCTTGTCCATGGGGTTCATGGTGGGCTCTGGGCCGGGTTTGATGGCTTCGGTAAGAATCTTGAAGGTGGAGACGGGGTTGGGAAGGGTTTCGAGGTTGGCTATAGCCAGGATGCGGAGGTTAGAGAAGGTAACTAGGTGCTTTCGCAGCGACTCCATTTTATCGATGACGATTTGCGGCTCCGTTTTCAGAAGCTTTAGAATGCGTTTGAGGTACACGGCTTTGACGAGAGTGTCGGTTGCGCGCACAGAGGACGCGGCATCCTTGTGGAGCATGTTATCTACGGAGAAAGCCATGCTGTACCCGTCGCGTTTCTCGTCAGGCACATCGGCTAGCATCTTCTTCACAGTAGCAATGAGACGCTCTGTATCGAAGACTGAGTTGACGAGAAGATCTGCAAGCCATTTGACGACGGTTTCAAACTTCTCGACTTCAACGACGAAGTTGATATATGCCATCTCAGAGTTGCCAATATCGGAACCGCGGTCGTATGAGTACGTGATAGTGTCCTGCTCTAGACTGGTGATAACCTGTTCAAAGTCGACAAGCTTGCCGTCTCTTTTAATAGGTGTGGTGAAGAAGTTCTCGTTGAACAACCCCAGAAGCGGCTTCAATTCTGTGGGCACAGCAGCGGTACCAAGGGCCAAACCAAAATGCACAAATGACGTCGGGATATGCTCGAAGTGGATGAATAAGGGAAGTCCATTCTCATCCTTGTCAATGATCTGCTGGATCTTGTTGTTCATGCTGCCTAGCTTTTTTGCTAGACCAGACCGCGCTGTCTCTGTCTTGAAGAAGTGGATCGATTCGGTCCCTGGCACCTTGAGTTGCGACAAGATCTCGTCCGGGATAGGCTTGTCGTTTGCAGCCTTTGCATTTTTCAACTTCTCTTCCTTCTCTTTCAATCCTGCTTCGCCAAGCGCCGCCTTCTGCGCCTCCACACGAGCTACCTCCTCAGCTTTTATTTTCTCCGAGAGCGACAACGACGGCTTGCCGAGAATGGAAACGTGATGAGCATCCACAATCCACTTCTTGAGTAGGGACCGCCAATCCTCTTCTGACCACTCTTCGAGCTCATCGAAGATTTTAAGAGACCCCAAAGAAATCTCGAGGTCTGATCCATCGCGATTACCGTAGGTATGATCTTTGATGATGGGATATTTGTAATCGTCGTTTCCGACCTCTGCAATGAATCTGCACTGACGCTTGAATCGGCGCAAGCAGTCCCTCATGTAGTCGAGATCCAGTGGTTTCAAAGAGTGCTCCTTCAAGACTTCAAAGAATCGCTTTTCCGTCGACTCCAACTTGCTCGTAGCTACGCCGGGCAAATGAAAGATGATCTTTTGGTGATAATGACTCGTGGCAGAGCCACTGACCATGCTACAAAGGTGCTCCTTCTCAACTAGAGTGTTTACGAGTACCGACACAGATGAACCTGTCAGGTATGAGAAGAGCGTGTTCAATGCAGTCTCGAGCTTCTCATCGACGGAGGGAGGACCGATGAAACCGATCTCGATTTCTCCCGTAGATTCATCTTCTTCAGGAAATTCGACTATCTTGACAGTGGTCTTTTCGAGGGGAGGGGTGATCCGTGAATCAGTCCATGGTCGCTTGAACGGGGCATTGTACGCAGGGACTTTATCAACAATGTCATCCTCAAACTTGTCAAGGACCTCCAAAAGATTGGCATGGTCAATCTCTCCGATTAGTATAAGCCGGAGATTTTTAGGCTGGTACATGTCCCTGTGGAATTGTCGAATGCGCTCAGCAGTCAAAACCCGCAAGTTCTCCATGAGTCCACCAGTCTCTGCGCGGAAGCCATCACCTTCTGGATATAGAAGTCGGCGCATCTCAAGGCCCATTATGTCATAGGGGAGGTTTTCGCGGCCTTGCATCTCAGAGTAAACAACGCTGTAGCTGTTAATATTGAGCTTCAAGCTGAATAGATATCTTTTAACATACCCAGCATCGTGTCCTGAGCCATCGATATGATGCACCTCGGTGTAGCAACCCTCATCAGTCAATGTGGGCACAATCAGATGATCGAGATAAATGGGCACTGAGAAGCGAATTAGCTATGTCACCGTTGGTGGTGATATTGGGACGTACGGATCTGTGCAAATCCTTCCCATCCAGCTGTCGTCATTGTGTACACGGTCTCCGCGACATCCGTCCAAGCATTGGTGTCTGAATAAGCCCTGGTAGCAAATTTATCGAGGACGCCCTTGTACGGGTATTTCCTTGAGCCCTGCCGTCTAGTGAGCAAGAGTGCAGCATCGATGAGAACGTTTCATGAGCACATACCATGAAGCACAGGTGTTCGAGTGTATGGGCTAAACATTTTAGTCAATAACTGAAGTTGCATTACTACAATGCAAATCGAAAACTTACGCGATCCGGAGTCATCATGAATTTCTGTAGCTACAACAAAATTCCCGTAAATCTGATCATGTTAGACGAAAAATATAATCCTCATTATAATTTCAAACAGTAACCAACCTTGGGTCCCTTTCTATCGACGACCACCACTCTCATTCCCGTGCGTTGGGACTCATACTGCGTGAACTCGGCATCTACATAATCGGCTTTGAAGTTTTGGATTGTCTTGAAATGTGACTTTTGCTCGATGGAACCCATGTCGATGTATGCGAAAGGTTGCTGCTCCGATGAAATTGTGTACCTTTGGCAAGTGTCGTCGGAGAACGGGTTGTGGCGGTTACGGGAAGTTGCGTCTCTAGTTTTGGGCGATGACAATGAAGCGGAGCTAGTATTGTTCGTTAGTTGGTCCCAAAGTACAAGGAAGGTCAAGCCCAGTGATACGAGTCGGTGCAAATGCGTCTATGAAGTGGGGAAAAAAGTAATACCAAGTGAAAATATTAATGTAAACTTTGTCAAGGCACCAGCATGAGGACTTTATCCTACTAACCTGTCTATCTCGTTTCGGTAGCACACACCTGGTAGGTATGCTCCGAGGGCAGTGTTGATCAAAGACCACCACAGACAGCACACTGTTTGCTTCCTTCTGCTGGATGTGAATGAAGGCCTTGACCGTGTTATATAGAGCTGTGGCGAACAATCTGATTTTCTGACTTTACTAACTTCATAAGACTGTGGCGGGGTATTTTGGCTTGTTTACCCAGTTACGGATTTCTTGGTGGGACACAAGGGATAGGGCTGTGCCGCTCAACAGTCAGTGGGCTGCCCGGCGCACAGGCCACTTCGCATCACCGTGTTAATCATGATTCAATGCTTCAATAGCCCATGCTCTTCGACTTCGGCAGAAACCCCTCATTTACTCTCCCCAAGCATGGTCGCAGCCATCTGAAATGGCAGACCAAGTCTCGGATCAGCAGCTTGGAGACGCGGTGCTCGAGTCCGTCCAACACAATTCGTTCCCTCAGAGCGAACATGTGGCCTCTGCCGAATTGACCCCCGCAACACTCCCGAAACTCCTAGATATTGTAGGCAAGGCGAGGGAAGAGAAGAAGGTGAGCAGTCAAGAAACAGAGCTGTCTCTGGAGAATGTGCGCTAATCATATCTCCAACACAGTCTCAAATACGCCAAATATCTCGAGACGCTGCCTCCGACGTGGATGGGTGGATTGCCCAAGCTCGCAAGCTCCAAAGTGATATCCAACGCTCCCAGGAAACAGCGCAGGAAATCGTTAAGCAGGCAGAGTCGGGGAAGGAGCAGACTGCTCAACTGCAAGATGCCGCGACCAAAGTGAGCTTTCTTTATTCGGAGATCGCGTACAATGAGAGCTTGGTGAGCGTGGTGGAACAACTAAAGGATATTTCTACTCTTCTCGAGTCGGCGCAAGATGCTGCGGTTAATAGCCACATCATTCATGCGCTGGACAGACTGGAAGATGCGGGCACGGCATTCAAGCAGCTGGGACCTTTTGAAAATGCTCGAGCCACAAGCTTGCTCAAAACGAAAGCAAGTGAATTGAGGGCAGCCATTGCCGAGACAGTGACCGATGCTTGGAGCGCTCTGGTTGCCATTGACACTACCAATAAGAGTATAACGCTGAAGGAGGAGGTTGTTACGGGTGCACCCATTCATATAGACACCGTGGTCGATGCTCTCACCAAACTTGGAATCTTCGACAAATTCATTACACGACTAAGCCGGGACATGGACAATCTCATCATCTCGCCACGACTGACCGTTAATACCGAGCAGCTTGTGTCGGCGCTGACTATCGAAGGAGATATGGTTCAGATCAACGGTTATGTGAGTGACATGAGCGTCAAAGCAACGCTCGAAGATCTACAGGCAATCTCAGAGTATATCAGCACCAGACTCCCTCCCACCATAGCCACGCCATTGTCCGAAAAGCTCGTTCCAACTATCGCTACGCGCTTGATTAACAATTGGCTTCTTCCAGCAGTGCCGCTGTCTACCACCGAAGTCCCCGACTTCCAAGAGATACTTTCCCTCGTGCTCGGAATCGTGGAGTACTTTGATGAATTAGGATGGTCCGGTCAGAATCGTCTGTCAGATTGGGTTGACAAGTCTGCAGATATATGGTTAGCTAGACAGAAGGAGGTTGCAATAGCCAGAGTGCAGCGACTCTTCCCTAGACGGGTACAGGAAAAGAAGACAGTGGAAAGGGTCGAAACCCAGACCATTACAAAAGGGGATGCTCTTCACACGGACAAGCAGCCGACATCAGAAGGAGTAGGAGAGCAAACAGAACAGGATGATGACTGGGGAGCTGACTGGGGCGAAGAAGAGACGGCTAAGGAAGAGGCGAAACAGCCTGCTGAAGAGCTTGAAGAAGAAGATATGAGTGCTTGGGGCATGGAAGAGGAGGAACCACAGGAAGAGAAAAAGCCAGAGCCTAGTGCGCCCGCCGAGGAAGATGTTGAAGATTGGGGTGCTGACTGGGACGACGACGATTCCAAGCCAGCCCCTGCTGAACCTGTGTCAAAATCTACCTCTGATCAGCATACGAACGGCAAAGCCACTGCCCCGAAGACGACATCGGCTGACGAGCAAATCACCCTACGAGAAACCTACACTGTAACCGCCATCCCCGACTCTATCATCGACCTCATCCTCCAAGTCATCAGCGATGTCGAAACCCTCAACTCCACGTCTCTCGTAACCGCAGCCATCACTCCCGCGAGCGAAGGACTATACGCCATCCCCAGCCTCCTTCTTGCCATGTACCGCGCGACCGCTGCAACCCACTACTCACGAGACATCGCGGCCAACATGCTCATCTACAACGACTGCACCCGCCTCTCGGACCGTCTCCGTACGCTTCTCCACAAACAAACCCAAACCGACGCCACCTCCTCTTTACCCTCGCACCTCCTCCCCTCAGTGCGCCTCAAAGCCCGCATCGAAGACGATGTCAAAGCAATCGAGGGCTTCGGCAAGCGCGCCTACGGCCGCGAAATGGAATCCCAACGAACCATCATCCGGGACCACCTCGACGCCGCGCAGGGCTTCGCAGGCTGCACCAACATGCCCTTCGCGTCTGAGTGCGACAACGCCATCATGATGACCATCGACCGCATCTCAGACGTCAAAAACCAATGGAAACCCGTCCTCTCCTCCTCCGTCCTCCTCCAATCCCTCGGCTCCCTCGTCTCCACCGCCCTCGCCAAATTCATCGCCGACGTCGAAGACATGTCTGACATCGCCGAAGACGAGTCTAGAAAACTACACGGCTACTGCAACTCCCTCTCCACCTTGTCCACGCTCTTCCAGACGGAAGACCCCGTGAGTGGCGAGGTCAGGGAGATGGCGCACATGTACGTGCCCAATTGGCTCAAATTCATGTACCTGTCGGAAATTTTGGACTCGTCGCTCGCGGATATCAAGTACTTCTGGACGGACGGCGAGTTGAAGCTCGAGATGGAGAGCGAGGAGGTGGTGGATTTGATCAAGGCGCTGTTCGCGGAGAGTGAGCATCGCAGGAAGGCGGTTGCTGAGATTCGGAGGACGGGACGAACGTAAGGTATCGTCGGTAAACAGGAAGAGCTAGGTGGTTTATAAAACGTTCAAGAATCATCGTTATGAGGGAGCACGCAATATTGTGAAGGAGAGATAGATGGAACGCATGTAACGAGTGTATGAAAGCGGCTATGTTTTCGGTTTAAATCATCAAGCACGACTATGGTATACTGAAGTTTCGTATATTTATGTACAAGTGAATTCTTATATCGGATTTACAAAGTCAACTTAACCCAACCATGGGTGTTATAATGAGTGATAAATCTCTCAATACGCCACGACCCATGGCGTCTCGATACCAAACGACTCTGTACCCGATACAGCAACACGACATTCTACACTTTCATTCAAAGAAAAAAAAGGGGGGGAAGAGGTATTCTTTTTTATTCATCATCCTATCAATGCTAATTGATGCGCTGTTGTCCCCCAACCGCCGTAAGACCCTTGAATTCATATGTAAACCTTAAGTAAACGCCTTCATCAATTCCCATCTATGCACTCAAATCCTTTGATTTACTTGTACCCTTTTATCTTCGCCAGCGCTTACGATTCCGACTTTCGCGTCCCATTTCACGTCGAATACCTTCGCGCCTTCCCCATGCGCTTTCGCTCTAGCGCCCTTGCCTAAACTGTCTCGTTCGATCATGTAAACGCATTCACCGACTCTCTCTCCAGCCTCAGCAGCACCTCCGGTCCTCACGCTGCGCACATCCCATACCATGGCAGTTCCATCGTGACTTCCCGATACGAGCCCCCAATCGCTGTCCGGATCGCGATCGAGCGCCACGACGGCGTTCTTGTGCCCACGGAGTGTCATGGCGGAGATCTGCGTGGCGCTAGCGCGCGGGTCGATGAGCGTGATGTGTCTCGCGGAGGTTCCGGCGGCGAGGAGGTTGAGCTGCGGGAGTGCGGTGAGGGAGAGGAGGGAGTGGCCTGTCGTGCGCGTGTCGACGCATTTCGTCGTGGGGAGATCCCAGGTCTTGAGCGTGTGGTCGTGCGAGGTCGAGTATGCGACTGTGTGGTCAGACGGGGCGAAGATGACGCTGGAGACGGGAGCTGTGTGGCCTGTGAAGGTTGCGAGGGGTCCGCGGGCGGGGACGGAGGGTTGCTTGGAGAGCTTGACGCGCTTGTTTGAGGCGCTTGTTGAGGAGGGGAGGAGGTTGGAGGGCGCGGCGGGGTTTTCTTTGGCGGACGTGGAGAAGAGGGAGATGGTTGTGTCGGAGGAGGCGGAGAGGATGCGGTTGGAGGACGAGGACACGGCAACGTTGTTCACGGGCCATCTGTGTGAGAAGAGGTCGAGGGATTGGGTGAGTGTGCGGGTCGAGTCGTCGTACTTGTAGATGCGGACCGTGTTGTCGAGGCCCGCGGCTACGATTTTGTTGTCGGAGATCCAGCGTGCGGTCTTGAGACTTGTGATGCGGCCGCCATTGTTGGGAGCTGTCGAAGTGGCGAGGACGTCGCCCGATGTGTTCCATACTCGTAGCAGGCCGTCGTAGCTGGCGCTGAGGATCTTTTCCTGTCCGCTCTGCACGTCGTGCGACCAGACGTCGACAGCGGAGACCCAGTCGTCGTGCTCGAAGCTGGTGACATTGAGTGGGGGTACGAAGGCGCGGGCGTACTCGACATCGAGGGTAGTTTCGGAGGAGATGCCGTTCGCGGTGAGGAACTGGTCAATGGTGGTGCGGAGGAATTGGCCATTGATGAGGATGTCGAAGGGAATGGGTTGCGCGTCCGGGCGGAGGAGACTGTTCACGAGCGCTGAGAGTTGTGGTCGTTTGAGAGCTTGAAGTGTTTGTTAGTATCATGCAATTCGACATAAATGATCTCTATATCGAGCAATTCTTCTGGTCAAACAGTGCGACGTTTGCGCGCGCAAGATTCAGAAAAAAGAAATCGGAAGTGAAGAAGACTTACTTGTCTGCACGAGCAATACACCGGCATCCTGTTCTAATCGAATAGACTGGTCGCGCGTGCTCAGCCGTATAGGCACCTTGACTTCGGGTTGTGAGGCCATGGTTGGCGTGCGTTGTGGGAGAATTGATTAGATTGTGCTTTTCGTCCTCGAGACTTTCTAGCTTTCGAAATTTTGGCGGAGCAAAGCTCGAAATTTTTCGGATTAGGCTTAGCGCGGGGACGACGCGGGCGAGTTCCGAGCGGTGTATTGGTTGAGATCAAAGGAAATCACTTAACACATCGAAATCTAACTTTCAGTAAGGGTATATAAGTACCTAAGAAGTCGTTGGTGGATGGCAGGTAGTGGTAGATACTCACAAGCAGCGCCCTCAGTCGACCAATTTATATATTCCTGAGTCCGCACCTCCCCAGTTAACTCACCGTCTCTGCCAGTCACTGATGGGCAGATGGAAATCATGATGTCGGGGAAAGCATCATCGATTTACAACGAACCTTTTTTCTTGGTGAATAGACACTCAGTTGAGGGCAGCTTCCGCATCTCTCTGTGTGACTCACTCATTTTTTCTGGCTGCCTTGCCAATCAGTGATGGGCAGGGGGGAATTGATGATGTCGAGGAATCCACCATCGATATCTGCAACTCTATTTTTCCCGTATAGGCACTCAAAATGCACATATTTCAAAATCAACCCCCAGTTGAACTTCTGAGTCACTCATTCCGTCTCTACCCACCTAGGTAATTGCCTTGAATTGCTGCATGTAGGACTTTAGAGAAGACCAGAACCATCATTTCATGACATGGAGAGGTGTCTACACGTATTACATGTCCCTCTGACCCTCTGTTTCTTTACCATTAATGACAGTGTTATGAGATCTCGATCATTTCAGGAAGTGATCCGATTTGATCAAAATCTTGTTCTTCACTGTTGAATAATGAAGAAATTGCAGAGTTCTTACTACTGGCACTCTTATCCCTGTTTTCGAGGAACAAAAAAAGGAACGCCATGGATATGCTGGCCGAAGCAATCTAATAGCGAGAACAAACAGGGTATCATCACCACAAACTTTTCGAACTTTCCTTCTCTTTCATAAGTCCATCATCCTCGCCTCCATCCTACTCTGCAGAATACCCCTGATCCTTCATCTTCTCCGGTTTTCGTACCAAGCAAGAGCCCGCTCCTTTCTTCCCGTCATATTCTCATATCCTTCGCCATCATTCCAACCTCATTGGTAGGGTTAGGGTTAGGGTTAGGGCAGCGCCCTCTCTTCTTCAAGTCCCTACACCAAATGCCCCGGAAGCAAGAAATTCGCAACGCCCTCCATAACCTTGTACTCATGCGCGCAATTCCCGCAGACGAGCTTCCCCTCCTTGATGCATGTCTCCATGAGGATACGGTGTAGGTCTTTTGCTGTTTGGCTAGGGATTTCTTCGACGGCGGGTTCGGCGGATTGAGATTGTATGGCAGCTTGGACTTCGGCGTTATTTTCGACAAGGTCTTCGCGGGTGGGAGCTGTGGCGGGGAGTTCGGGAAGTCCGAGCTGTTTTTTGAGAGCTTCGGTCAGCATCATTTCAAATAAATGCTTCTGTATACCTGTTGGGGGGTGACAAAGAAGTGCGTAAAGACTTGACTCGACGAAATGGAGGTCACTGAAGTAATAGATCTGCGCACACACCTCAGAAGCAATAGTCCTAATCTCCTCCCACATCAGCCTCGGCAGGATATTCTTGAGAAAGGGCAGATTGAGGTCCGTCTCGACGATTTCGAGCTCTGCGTCGCGCGGGTGCAGAGGGAAAGACGCTTCGCTGGTTTTGCAGGCTTTCACGGCGCAGGTGAGGAAGTTGAGGGTGAGGAGCTTCATATTTTTGCCTCGATTTTCTCCTTGTAGTCTTTCGCTTCGACGGTTTGGGTTTTGGGAAGGGTTCTCGGCGTTTGAGGAAACGTTGAGAGTCGGGGTGAGTTGAGTCAGATGGAGGGATAGTGAGTAGTTTTGGTGGATGTATTTGGCTGGCCAATGGTAGAATCAATAAGATAGCGAGTGAATGGAATCGAGGGCTGTGGTTGTCGGGTTGGGAATGTGGTTGCGAAACAGAAGCTTCAAACAGGCGCGGGGATTTGGAGCTGGAAATTTTTGGCCGTGGCTCGGTGAGTGGGCTGGCGGGGTAAGAGCTAGCTGGAGAACGATGCGGCTCAGAATTAAGCTTAATTCCACCCATGTCGATATCAAAGTACCATTGCACTCGTATCCGTAATATCTTCTTTCGCAGGATTTTGAAAGTTGTTCATGGTTATTCGATGCTCAACATGAACAACTAATTCGTCGCAGTTCAACCCATTCTTTGCGCATCTGTGTCTCGATCAATGCGTCGCCCAATATCCTTCGTGATCGTCCAATTCATGCCCAAATCCTGTGGTATCCATAAACATTGTACAAATATCCGCCCCAACGCCATGCTCGCGGTAAACTTGCCCAACCCAAAAGAACTCCGTCCTTCAAATATTCCCCTCCAATTGCATTCGCAGCTATACAAGGATCCTCTAACTAAGATTGTTCACTTCAAGTAGACATCGATAGTGTCATGGTCTTCAATATCATAGTCGCCAATCACGTCCATAGGTTTCAGCCTTTCGTCGTCAAACGTCAACGTAATAGGCTGATCAGGAGGGATTCCGCGTGATCGCTTATACGAGTCCATCAGGTGGGAGATGACTGTGTCCTGGGTAGAGTAAGCTAGCGAATCATGGTAAGAAAAGAGACAAGGAATAAATTTACCGGCTTGACAATGATTTTCCAAACATGCTTGTCTTTTGCCTTCAAGAACAAGTGAATTTGGGGAACTGGCGTAGGTTCAGGCTCAGGCTCAGGCTCGTCGTGGGAAGTCTGCTCAGCGGCTTTCGCTGCTGCCGCTTCTTCTGCCGCTATCCTTTTATACTCCTCAAAGAGTTCCCTCGTCCAGAGTTGCACTTGAGGCCTCGCCAGATTTTCCTCGTCATAGAAGGTCTCGTCCCCCTTCATCATGACGCACCCGTTTCCCATATTTGTAAGATCAAGACGCTCAACCAAAGTGGTATCATAAATCTCCCGCATTTTGAAAGTGATGAAGATGTCTTGAGACTGCGCAGGTGTAAATCCTTGTCGCGCGCACCAAGCTAAACGTGGTTTTTCGAGCGTAGTGTCGAGTCGCACTTTGACCATCAAAGGGTTTGTACCAGGGATCTCGGAAGTCATGAGCAATTGTACAACCGGGGCCTTGGCTTGTTGCTGTTCCACTTCTGGTGTTGCCGAAACATCTGCCACCTGCGCAGCTTTCGCTGCAGCTCTTGCTCGAGCTTTGGCACGAAGCTCGACCAATGCGGGATCTTCGCCTTCCTCAACATCGGAGGAAGAGGCTGACGGGATAATGTGACTGGGTATCGTTCTGTGTACAGGAGACCTTGGTATTGAGGAACGGTACGGTGTGGTCTGATCGTCATCGGAATCGTCCAGCTCAATGACGTGGGATGACTGCTCCTTCGAAAAGCTGGTATTTGAAGATCTAGTGAAAGATTCGTACCTTGTCGCAAGTGTGTCAAGAGGAGACTTGGATCGTATGGGTGATTGCGGACTGGCGCTGCGTCTTGGTGGTGATTAGTAGAAATAGTTCCCACTGGCGAATCCCCCACGTACATATTTGACCTCGTCTTGTGGTGTGGAGATTCTGATTCACCGGGCGTAGTATTCGCATTCACCTCGACGGAAGGCTTCCGCTTTGGTCGACTCTCGAATTCCTCAGCTTTGCGCTTTCGAGCGGGTTCGGTCTTTTTCTTGGCCGCAAGTTTTAATCTTGCTTGCTCGGCGATAATCTCCTGAAAGTTGTTCGAATGGCTGAACATGTCGGTCTCGGGCTGGCCCTCGGGTTTGGGGTTTTGGGTTTGCCATGCGGCTTTCTTGAAGAATGATCTTTTTTTGGCCGGTGGAGCCGCCGTCGGGCCCGCGTCACCGTCTGCCATGTTGTGTTGTGAGCATGCAGCCTGGTTGTGGGCTGAGTGTTGGTGGGCGTGTCTAGCGCAAAGCAAACGGGCGTTGGGTTACGGATCGCGTGGTCACGCTTTTTCGAGAAGCACTCAAAGCCAGGTGCATGAGAGCCGGATGGGTGGCCCGTGCATCGTATTTGCCCTGAACGACTACCTACATCCATTTCACGGTACAACACCTGACCACATCAATCCGACCACCATCACTTGCACAATTTCGTAATACCAAGACGTTTCTTGTAAGCTACTTGGTGATTTATTCAACTTTCTACATTGCTAATTACCTAAGCCGCTCTCCGATTGACACCCCGCAAACATGTCAACCAACGGCGAGAGCCCCAAAGAGGACCCCAAGGCTGATCCCAGAGACCCCAGTGGTTTCCTGAGTGAAATCATTGGAAGTGCAGTCACTGTCAAGCTGAATTCTGGCATTGTATACAAAGGTAACTATTCATTTTTGATTCACCATACATTTTAAAATCTAAACATGTCGGACAGGTTCTCTCCAGTCTGTGGATGGGTACATGAACATTGCATTGGAGAATTGCAGAGAAGTAGCTGAGGGACGTGAAATTCGAAACTTTGGCGATGCTTTCGTTCGCGGAAACAATGGTATAGTACCCCTTCTGGCTGCTTGCTATCTTGTCCAGAGAAAAGCCGCACACTAACTTGTACAATCACCAGTCACATACATCTCCGCTGATTCGGTTTGAAAGCTGTGTAATATAATATTATGCTTCTTGATAATCTGGAAAGACAGTGGCAGCCAACATGCAGTGCTTGAATACAAGCTCCAAGTTTGCACAGCAATGCTCCCAAGGGAGTGGCGAGCCTGAAGGGATGGCGGACAGTGTAGACAACGCTTTAGCTGGACATTCCTGGAGGGAGCATCTTTGGATCCTGTAGCTAAAAAAAAATAGAATTGAAAGAAAAAGATCCCTCCGAGGCCAATCAAGTATTCATCAAGTCAACTTGCTCTCAAATTTCAGCAAGTGTGCCCCCTCTGTTTACTGTCCTGCCAATCAGCTTGCTGCCACACGTTTTGCTCCTACTTTTCATTCACTTTACTTTCCTATGATATCACTGCGCGGTTTCTTCGACTCACCACGTCCAGCCCGCCCGCTCTGCCTCTCTCTCTTCTTCCCTCCTCCCTCTCTCTCTTCTTCCCTCCTCCCTCTCTCTCTTCTTCCCTCCTCCCTCTCTCTCTTCTTCCCCTCCCTCACTCTCTTTGCAAACGCACCTCTCCCCGCAACGCACTCTCTCACAAGTTTACCCCGTGCACGGCACAACCTCCCCTCTATAAGTGTCAGTCCTTCCGTCTGCACTTACCCACTTGCTCTCCACCACACAAACCCCTGCTTTCTCTTTGCCTACTACAGTGCCCACTGCACGGCAATTGTTCACAAACACCTACAAACTTCACACCAACTTCGGCGTCTTCTTCTCACAGACCTTCCCACCCCCTCCTTCACTGCCTCTTTACCTTCCTCTCAAGAAGCCCGCACAAGCACAACACCAAGGGCAGCACCAGGCAACAACACCATGCCGCGAAGCAATCGTGCAAGGCGGCTCGGGCAGGGAGACAGGAGAGTCCAAATCGAGGAGACGATTACCACCAACAGCGAAACCGAAGGAGAACCCAGCCTAAGCCACCAGGGAAGGCGTGCTTCTTCAGGTCGACCGCGAGGTTCGTTTGCCCACATACCACTGCATTCATAGTCACAAGTTACTAAAGTGATCGAACAGGAAGCCTCAGCGAGCTCTTCAATAGACAACGGGCCAGTGTCGATAGCAACCCACCCAGCAGCAGCATCAACAACACTGATGATGGCCAACAAACTCACAACGTCGACGCTGCTGCCACCGCACCACGCAACAGTCCCAGCCCTGAATTCCCATCCTCATCCAGACGATGCTCCCAGTCAGATGGTTACTCCTACCGTCCACTAATCCACGAACCCACAGGCTTTATACGCTTTAGCGGCTCTACCCAGAACAACTCTCCACCTCAATACCCCCTAGGTGGCGATGAATCTCCTCCTCTTTCCCTCCTCGTCGGCTCACGACAGCCGTCTCCAGAATCCTCGCCTGAAACATGGCAATCTTTCTTCGTAAATCTCTTTGCCGGACGTCGTGGCCGCCGTTGACGGCATACCTCATCCCGAAACCCCCGAAGATCCTCCACTCGACATCTCCAGCAAAACCCATCGAGGGGCCCGTCTTCTTCGGCTCGTCACTCTGGTGGTGAGCTTATCAATGCACCCAGCCACCCCATCAACCGACGAGTAGACACTCCTCGGCCGTCCTTTGATGTAGCTCACCACCCCACACTGCTGCGTACCCACTTCTCCGTCGATACCGAGCCGGGACGTCGACTCCTTCCCCACACAACTCATGAAGTCGTACACCCGCTTCCCATCAACGATGTGCAGGAGATGCTCAGGATGAGGAACAGCGACTGTAGGCCGCACCCACACGGTGGCATGGCGGTAGTGCAGCCTGCTTCTCCCCAGGCGACGGGTCAAACCGTCACAGTGGGGTTTGATGTGCCTCAAGAGCCTCACACCCCCCACGCAGAGCACAGCAGAAGCGTGGAAGAGGGGGAAGGAGAAGAGCAAGGAGCAGATTGGGAAGTTGGGAGCGAGGAGCAGCGACAATTCACCGATCACTATAGAGCAACGAACGTCCTTGATCGGGGCATGTCGTCTTGGTGGGTGTTTGGGGAGATAGAGAGTGGGAGGAGGAGCTTGTTTGAGAACCAGTCTGAAAGACGGAGTGGGTGAGCTTCTTCGGCGTCGCCATGTACAAGTCCGTTCTAGGAGGCGAGAAACTCCTTCGGGAGGCTTCTCATCCCTTAGAAAGGCTGCGGGCCCAGACAACAGCGAAAAACCTGTCCCGGCTTGCGTCTTGGGGGAGGGGGAGGAAATTTTGAGTTCAAATTTGTATTTTTATCTTCAATGGTTCCTGTCAGCACCTCTGTGGAAGGGCGCAGCGGCTCGCGGCGCCCATCCACGGAGCCCAACGGCACCCTCCCAGAAACTGCGGGCAAGGGAAGCTTCATCAAGCGCTTGATACGGGCTCCAAGCGAAAGAAAAAAGCGCAAAGAGGAGCGCACCATGGGCGACGCGAAGAAACGGGAAGGAGAGCTTGTCGGCCACATCAAGCTCTCCTTCCCAACCAATACCTTGGAACGATGACAGCACCACGTTTCAGTCAAGATTGCGCGCAGGAAATTGGGCTGGGAAGGAGAGGCTTCCAGCCGCACAGAGCTTGCCCCTCCTTCCCAGCCCACCTTGGAACGATGACAGCATCAAGCATTGTTAGATACCCCCTTGTTTCTTGCTTTCCTTGCTAATGAAAGATATCATGATGACACCTTTTGCACTGTCGCTGTGATGTTAGATATAGACTGACGTGATGCTTACTCTCGTGTAGCCCTTAGATTCTCTTCATATATGAATACATGTACATTCTGCCCTTCTCTACAAGCAGTACTTGTCGCATTCATATTCCTGCTCGTGCTGCCTTCGTGTTTGAACACTGCATGTCTGACCTTGAATCTTCCTACTGTTCTCATAAACGTGTTCTACTATGATACACAAACTACATCCCCTCAACTCCGCGACACAATCGCCCAAAGTCCTCGTATTCTTCCCTTCAAACACTCCAATGTTGTATCTGGAGGCATCTCAACTACTTATCTCCCGATCTTCTTTAGCTTTACCAACCACCTTATACCTACATGTACCCATCTTCTTCTTCTAAACTTCACCTCCTATTGAACTCTTTGAAAATTTTACATAACCAAATTGTACTAGACGTTTTATCTTTTAGGTAGATCATACAGATGGAACAACTCTAAGTATCAAGTTTGATAAAGGGAAGAAAGGAGGCGTTGCGATCTGATATACAGTTCAACCCAACACCTTCACTTCACCATTCAATCACCCAATCTCCCTATATATACGTTACTAGCTAAAGAAGCTCCTTCTACTACAATTCCTCGTCTTTATACTACGAGTAATGTACCTATCTACTACAATAAATAGACAGAAATATAGGTCTACGTACCTCGTTACAAACCCTTAACCCTATCAACATAAAAAACCAACATCCCCTCATAACAACAAGAACACTTCCAACACCAACCCATCACCAACAGCACAACCTCTTCCTCTTCCATCGACTACGTATCCATTCCATTAACGCACTCCTCACAGGCCAGACAAGTCTCCTACCTACCTGTCTACGAAAATTCCCAACTCTCTACCGACGGCGTTTAATGTGTGGGAAGTTAAAGAGAGGAGAGAGTTGATAAATACGTACGTATACAGCTTTCTTTTTATGATTTCTAGATTTGTGTTTAAGAGTTGTGATATGTTGGCAGGGGTTAATGAGTAGTTTAGATTGATAGTGTTTGTAGATTGTTACGGGTGTGCAGTATAGTATAGAAAGGTTTACACTATATGTAACAAAGATACAGGTACGTAAAAAGACAAAAGGAAAGAAGTGGAGAGAGAGAGAGAGAGAGAGAAGAGGTGACTTATTTCAGTGGTAGTTGAATGAGTTCACAGAGAAGAGGGTTGTAGGGGGGAAAAGGGGGGAGCAATACAGCAAGAAGTGTGTCAACAATAAGGGGTGATACAACTGTTTCTATGCATGAAGGTGTTTCTATGAGTGACTGCACTGTGTGACGTATACTGATTACGAACGTCAACTATAATAGATATAAAAGAGACGTTCTTTAAGTAACTAGGTATATGTACGTACGTATATACACTTATCCCCTCTACCATCTTCTCCACATACCTACCTACCTATACAAAACCTCTCAAAAACATCACATCACATTACATCACAAACAATCACTCGCTCACTCAGTTCCTAAACATATTTAACTTTAATCGATCGATCCCATTGCTACATAAAACATAAAACATCCTAAGCACGTACACAAAATTTATGTTTTTGAAAAAAAAAGGATTTAAATTTTTTTTATGGTTCACAATTCCGCAATTCACACGCATAAGAGACATTTGGAAAAAAAAGCGCCTTGCCTTGCCTTTGCCTTTGCCCCCTCCGGGAATGCAACATGAAAAAAACTACCCACTTGAAAAAAAGCCACAGTACCTAAAATTCCTATCAAGAAGAAGAACAAGGGAAGTAGAAGAAAAGAAAAAGAGCATGGGGGAATCATGAAAAAAAAAAACTTCGTTTTGAAGAATGAAGAAAAGAAAAACATAGAAAAAATACAAACAAGAAGACACACCCGAAAAAAAAGCTCCAAACCTGCTACGACATGAGCAACACACACGCTAAGCTCGATGGGAATGAAGTGGATAAAAAGAAGAAGAAGAAGAAGACTTCCGGGGTATCACAAACGTCCATAATATAAAAAAAAAGGGACGAAGTGTTTGGTCGAAAGAATCAAAAAACAAGCCAGCCGCAAAGCTTAAACCGCAAAATGTGGGAGAAAGAAGAAGAAGAGTAAAAAATGAGGCAGCATGCTTTGTGTGCAATGCAATATAAAAAATGTCCCTCACATATCTCGAATCAAGAATCAAGGACAAATACAACGCACACCGCCAGCCCTTTTTGACCCACGCAAAACACCTACCCCGTGCCCAAACAAGCGAAACATCTACGATTCATCAGGCAGAATCCTCGCAAAGTGCTTCTCCCAGATCCACCCGACAGTCTTGGTTGGATCATCCTGGTTCCGCGCAAGCCAAAGTTCGCCCTTCATGCCAATAACGTCGAAGATTTCACCAGGGACGTAGACGAGGTACGGAATGCCACCCTCGCGACGATCGTGCGCAATGTTGAACTCGAAAAGACTTGCGGCGAGGAACAGAACCTCGACTTCGGCCTCTGGATCGTTGGGCGTGCTGGCGGAGAGTTCGGCAGGCGTGGTAACGCCAGCGGAGTCCGGCATGGGGAGTGCAGAGCTGAAGACGCCTGACGTGCGTGTCGAGCCTGAGGCTGAGGATGTGAGCTGGGGGTTTGGGGCGCTGGTTGGGAGGGTAGGGTTGAGGAAAGAAGGTCCAGCGGAGGGGGGTTGCGCATAGGTTTCGTAGTCAAGGGCGCCGTCTAGACCCCAGTGAGGTGGCTGTCGACTGCTGGAGGAGCGGCCGCGCGTGGTGACGGTGCTCTCGCTGGCTTGTGAGTATGAGGGGCTTATGGCTCGCTCGGCAGCGCGGCTGTATGGGTTCGCTGGCGCGGGTGTGGTGGGACTGGGAACGGCAGAGCCACCTGGGTAAGGTGCAGGGCCGGAAGAGCGCGGTATATTGCTATCATAGGAGCGAACGTTGGATCGCATACTGGCGTAACCGCCGCTATTCCGGTTACGATGGTGCTCCAACGAAGAAAATTCACTGCCGATGGATTCGGTGCGACGGGAGGATGACTTGCGAGAGGACCCGTCATCAGAGTAGAAAGTTGGAACCGGCGAAGTGAAGTGGCTAAGCATGTCGGGATTGACAATGTTGAGACTTTTAATCGCATCCTCCATTTGGCGGTAATCGGACTTGAAACGATCGCTGTACGTCTTCAGGTCATAGGAGATAGACGTGGTATGCTGTGGCTCACTTTCCAGGAGGGGAAGAATCTTCTTCGAGCTCAACTTGTACCAGTCTTTCTGGATACCGATGAAGATGATCTCAGTGAGACGGATCACGTTCTTCGTGAGCTCGTATAGCCGTGGCAATTCCAGCTTCAACGAGTCGTTGATGGTCAAGAAATGCTTCGCAGCCTCATCAAGTTTCGGATCCACCTTTTCTTTGCGATCCGTTAATTGTTTCCACTTAGCGTAAGTCACCAGAAGCTTTTTGCGCTGCTCCATCAACGTCTGTGGTTGTGCCCATTGGTCCCAGACCTCACAGATAGGCTTCATCGCACGCTCGCGGATGGCAGTTTTCTGGAATAGGGTTAGAAACAGATTAAGGAATAACTGCGAAAGAAGGATAACTTACATGGGCATCCAGGGCCTTATTCTGTAGCTCCAGATGTGCCAGAGTCCAACGACGCCACGTGCTCTCCATCTCAGGATTTGCAGAGAAACCATTGTCAGCCACATCAACGAAATCATGCATCATTCGGTTGAGGTGCAGCATCTGCTCATTGGTTGCTTCCAGATATTGATCGAAGTCACGAATGACGATCTGAATTTGGAAGAAATGGCCACCGAACTTCTGTGTAATTTGGTTGTACTCCTGGTCTTCGAAGACGAGAGCAGCCTCCTGCAAGTTCTTCGCGCGATCCTTATTTGATATGAGCGACTTGACGATGTTGTTGCCGAAGCGACCCTTCTTCTTCTGCTTCTTGCCTTCGGACGTTGCAGCGCGTAATGTTTGTTGGCGTGACTTGGCGTCTTCAATGCGCAGTGCAATAGCCTTGATGGTCTCGTTCGCTCGTTTGAGTTGTGCAAGGTCAGGATGATCCGGGGCAGTCTTTGCGATAAGATCGTCGAGGAGTATGGGATATTTCAACATGCGTTGACAAGGTTTGACAAGTAAAGAATCCAAGTCCCATGCGGTGGTAAGATTCGGGCAATGTTGGAAGCAGGCCATGACCCAACCAAGGAGCTCCGGATTGTCCGCATTCTTCTTAATAAAGTCTGAAGCATCTCCGTAATTGAGGTAATACGTAGTATATACCCGCTCCATTTTTTGTGTGGATTGCAACATAATCTCGCCAATCCTGACGAGGCGATCGTTCTCTGTCGTACAGCACATGAACTCGTCATATGGCTCACTCGAATTCTCACTGGGTGGTATTTGGTTGACTACAGGCCTAATAGCATCCTTTAGTTTCTTCCACAAGTCATGCGAGAACGCCTCGAGATCCTTGCAGTTGCTGAATAGGAGACGCCTTTCTGCGTCAGTCAGCACATCCTTGGAGGTGCCCTCGAAGATCTGATGCGCAACCATCATATCCACGCAGAAACTGTGCTCGGTTTTCGTCAATTCCTCGATAACACGGTACCGTTTTCGAACTAGTTGTGTTGCCTCGTCAAAGTGTGCTTGTTCAGCAGGGCTGTTGGTTGTATCAGGCTTAGGGGGATTTTGATCAGCTGGAGACGGCACAATCTCTACTGAAGGAATCTCTGTTCTAGGCTGTGGCTGTGAGTGAGACTGATTAGACGGCATGGGAGGTCTATTGATCGGCTCTTGTTGTGCGAACTGCTGCATGGTCTCGCCAAGAAGGCGGTCTACCATTTGCTCCATATTAGGCGGTGGTGGTGGAGAGTAAGGAGGGCGTGGGGGTGCTTGAGCTTGTGGTTCTGCGGCAGGTGAGGACTGGATCTTTTGAACCGGTGGCGGCAGACCTAATCCGCCAATTGATTCATTCGACACAGCCATCTGTGGAATGCGCTCTTCATGCTTTTGCATGTTGCCATTTTGAAGCCACTCTCTCGAAAGAGTAACGTTACTCGAAGAAGTGTAGCCGTGGCCTGAGTGTCCTCGCGAAGAATATCCAGAAGAGCTGTCTGGCCGGCTGGGGCCTTCCCAAATCGTCGTCGCTGTTGATCCATTAGAATTTCTTGAGCCTCGAGAATATCGTTGTGATTCGGTTGGATATATGATCGCCGTGCCACCTGCAGCGGGTTCTTCTGGGTCTGCATCCAGCGCGCGGATGCTCATACCAGGGGGCATGGAGGAAGAGGCGGATTGTTTTGATGGCGACCGGTCGTACACTCGGCGTTGTCTCTCTGCGGATTTGGAGGGAGATTTGGCCACTGCGTCGCTGAGCAGCCGTGCTAGATACGTCTCTGTGGCCTCCTTGGATTCCCAATCCCTATAGTTGGCAATGGTGGGAGATACGTGATGTACCTGCACCCGAGCGCTGTGGGCTAGATCGGGAGTGATATCGTTCGCGGTGTGGTACATGTCGAACACCTTTTTGATAACCGTGTAAGTTTCACTGCCAGCTACTATCGTTGAAGAATCTATAGTATTATGCCCTTGCCCTGAGTGCCGTTGAGGCTGTTGAGCGACGTTCTGTGCGAGTCCCACCATACTCGCTGAGTCTTCCGGCCGAAGTGTGTCACGGTGTCTAAAGGGATCGATCGGGGAATCTTCGCCGCTGAACCGTGTTGAGGGAGGGGGCCACGCTTGCTGGGTCGTTTCTAGCCGTGGCGAATGTCTTGAATGACTCGTATCCCATTGATCCTCATCAGCTCCATCCATCCCTAGCATAATTGGTATTGATTCTCTTAGACCGAGCTCTGATGGCGGGTCGGGCGTATTGTTATCCGCGCTGTGGGTTTCATGAGTACGTTCTTGAGTAGAAGAGGGGTCAAAGGCACGCGCTTGCAACATTTCGTCGCCTTGCGAAGGAGGGCCAGGTTCCGACTGTTTCGATGCTTCAAAGTGGGAAGACTGGGTAGGGGGAGTATGTTGTACCAACGGGGGCGTCGTCAAGAAGCTGCCTGGCATTCCGAGAATAGGAGAATCATCGTAATCAAAGCTGGTAGCCGTGGATAGGGCTTCTTTCGGCGGTGGTAATTGTAAGCCATCCGTCGCAAGACTAAGCGGGGCCTGCGGACTGACGCCGTTCTCGAGAGTCGAGTCAACGAGCTTCACGGACGGTTTGTTTTGGATTGGGTCTGCGACGGCCATGTGCTGATGCGTTACCGGGGAGTCACCGTTGGTAAAGTAATCGTGGGAAGGGTAAGAGGAAGAGTCTGCGCCTTTGGAAGCCGATCCAGCAGGTGCTGGAGATTCCTGGAGGAGCTGGCGCTCTCGTGAGTTGCGCAGGCGTGGTGAGGTGGGTGGAGGTGGGGCAGTGATGACGGCGGATACGCTGGGGCCGGTGGCAGCAGCCTGGGGGGACTTTCCGCGTTCACGGTAGCCGCGGTACGACACGGCTGGCAACATTTGAGGTGCGTTGGTGGCAGCTGCCGTTGTTGAGCCTCGTCGAGGAGACGCAATACCCGTCCTGCCAACAGCTGTTCTTGCGATTTTGGTGGGTGACGTCTTGTTGTAGGTGACAGAGCGTGCGCCGTTGAACCTGGAAGACCTGGTTGACGAACTAGAGTTGGAGGACGCACTCAATCGCCGTGTAGCGACGGGGATTCGTGAGGGCGGCACACTCTTGTGAGCGGCTCCCGTGTCTTGTGTGCGAGCACGCGCCATCATTGGCTCAGCAGGAGGGGGTTGGGTATGTATGTCGTGGGCGGTTTGCTGGTGATGTGGCGGTGACAGAGCTTCTGATTGACAAACTTCGTGTGAATCTGCGGGTGGTGGGTGCACATCCTCCGTCACAAGCTTAATTGTTGAGGACTCGGTAGGTGGGGAAACAGGTGAAGTCGTTTCGCGCCGTGCGTCCTCTATATTTGGTATTCCATAGCCCGGTGTCGATGAATCGTAGTCTCCCACAACCTCACCGAAAAAGGGCTGTTTTCCAGGTTCCCGCACAGGCGAAGCTACCTTCTTCCTTGCTATCGAAGTTGTCGATATGGATTGCGGCTGACCCAAGCTGGATCTGGCTCCGTTCGTTGCCCGCCGGGCATTCGATGGTGACGACGAGGATGACGATGGACCAGGCGCAGCCTGTGATCTTTCTCTCGTCTTCAGGTTATTGAATTTATACGCGCCATATGAAGGAGGGTCCTTGGCTGTCGGTTGTCGAACAGGACGAGCACGCGAGCTCAACGGAGACGAGTCGGCCGACGAAGGTTGATTGAACTTTTGAGCGAGGCTCTTCACCGTAGGTCGGTTGGCGGGCATCTGGGGAGCTGATCGAGGTGTGGAGCTTTGCGACGTGACAGAGCCGGAGACGGATCGTACTGAAAGTCTCGGTGTAGAGCGCGCTGCCCCGTTGGGCGTCTGCTGACGCTGTCGTACGCTCGTCATATCGGGTGTGGACAGCGGCGGTGGGTGTTCGAATTGGGTCGAGTTGGAGACTGCTGGTTTGTAAAAGTCATCAGGAGCAGCGTGTCCAGCGGCTTCATCCGAGGCGCCGTCAAGCTGTGCCAACGCGGTGGACTGTACCCAACTGGCAACGCTGGGGTGGTATGCAAAGTTGTGCATAGAGGTATGCTCTGGCTCCGCCATGTCGACCCCTACCCAACCATGGTCTCTCAAATTGCGAAAGGGCTCGAATCGGCGACGCAAATCAGGGCAGCAGAGGCAAGCACCGTCAAGGGGAACGAGAGGACAGCAGGCCAATCAGCCCGTCAGTAGTGGAGATAAGGCCTTTGGAGAGGTTCAACACAGTTTCAATCGAGGCGGCAAGGGTGGCAGGAGACAACTCACACACGGTGAAGCTCGTCTACCAAAAGCTGCGTGCGGGCCAATAACAAGAGCGGGAACCGGCTAAGGGCCCAAGTCTGCAATCCGGACGGTGGTTTCAGGCCGAACTGGCTCACGCGTATAAGAAAGGCGAGTAGGCACAACAGCAGACGGAATGCGACGGTGCGTTTGGGGGGTGCAGAGAGGGAGAGAGGAAGTCTGGCAAAGTCTGGAGACTGCTGCGGCGTGTGGAGGGACGGGTCAGTGGATGTTGGACCGCGGACAGTGACTGGGTCTGACTGGATAAGATGAGGTAGGTGGTGGGAGTAAGCGTGGGCGTGGGCGCGGGTGTGGGCGTGGGTGTGGGTGGGCGAGGCACGACACACAGCTCAGCACCAACAGCAGCAAAACACAGTCGTGAGTGGGGATTGAGTGAGGGACTTGAGTGCGCCGGCTAGCGATCTGCGGAGACACGGGAAGGGTAGGGTAGGGTGCCTGGCCTGGGTGCCTGGGAATAGCCCACGGCGATGGGATACTGGATTGGAGGGCAGGCCAGGCTCGACTTGTTGGCCATCGACCGTTGCTTCCGGACCTCCCCCGGCACAATTGGCGGGGACTAGCTTCCAGAAGCTATCGGATGCTGCAGTCGATATTGCTGGATTGATTTCGCCAATGCGAGAATAGGGAGAAGATAGCATGAAGTAGATGGGGATAGACGTTGGACAGAGAAAAAAAGGGACAAGAAATAGGGGACCACTTGATGAGGCGTAAAGATGAAGCTATCATCTTTTCACACCGACGGAAGTGAGCATTTATATCTATGTAACACACAGTTTCGCAAAAAGTACCCATACCCCGTAGCAGATCACCGTCCTATCACGACATTCGCCTTCGGCTGTCTTTATTGTTTTGTTTTGACTCCTTCATTTTGTCGTTCGAGGGATCCAAAACAACATGCAATGACGACTCAGTACTCGACTTTATCGAGGCACGAGTCATATACTTCAAAGTACACCACCATCCGGCAGCTCAGCCGCAACCGGCCAGTTTTGCATCCATATCAAGGCTTGACCTTGGTACTCTGCTACTCTAGGTAGACTAACGAATTGACTAATATTCAACCATTGTTGGTATTGGCTTGTGATGGTCTAGGTCCTCCTATAGTCCGCCATGCATGCTTCACTTTGCAAAAGTACCAGTCGCACCAACAGAATCATTTACAAAAAAATGTTGGAAAGCAATCCCCGTATTCGTGCAGCAACCCTAACATGAAGACGCACAGCGTGAAATGAGCAGTGTCACGGCTTCGAGGATGTGACAGGTTGATATTATTCCCCCAGCACATTGGACGAATCGCCCCATCCCTGGCGTGCGCACCCTTTTAGGACATGCACCAACCACCAACCACCAAACACCACCACCACCCTTTCACGGTCACCATTGCTTCTGCTGCGCCCTCACCTCGGCCTAACTCGCTTCTCTCCTTGTTTATTTGTTTGTCTGTTTGTTTGTTTCCCAACGCGTCACTGCGATACTCCCTTGAGATGGCCCTTTCGTCAACATGAAGAGAAAGGCCAACGACAACAACCATGCCTACGTCGGTAGTAGACCTCCCAAGAGGCCTCGGCAAGCCGCCGGCCAATCTCCCACCGCCACACCTTCATGCATCCAGCATCCTGTGCTTAGTCGTCTGTATCCCAAAGTGGTTTCCCTACGACACTATCTGCTGTCCCGGTTGCCCGCATCGTCAAAAAACAGGCGCCGAAAGATTGCTCACTTGGGTGTACAGCAAGGCTCTCAACAGCAAGATAACCACACCGCATCACATGGGATTGATACCGAATTGGGCAAATTGCTTGACGCGACTTTAATCGGTGTGGTGTCTAAACACGTCACGGATGACACCGCCGCCACCACCATTGCGAAAGAGCGCGACCAGGACCTCAAGACTTTTTCCCAGCATCTCTCCTCCTCAGGTACCACTGGCGGCACCTTTAAGCCGGGCTATTTTGTGCATCCAGAGGTGAGCTATTACCTAATCATCTACCAATTGTGCCTCCTATCCTTACTGCCCCTACTTTGAAAGATTCTTAGGTTCTGCAATCATGGAATTCTTAAATGCTAAATAAAGATAGGTTGTGGATTTTGTAATATGGCGGCTATTCCATAGATGCACATCATACCGGCCCTCTCATTTACTTTGCCACGGATTCCAGCGCTCCAGCGCTCCCGGCCCTCAAAAGACTGCTCATGCCATACCCGGACTATTCTCCTATATCAAGAATACTAATGTGGAAACTGTGAAAAACTCAGCATGGTGTCGCCTCCACGCTTTACTGGGCAAACCCGGCGAAGGCATCATTGTAGATTTACTGACGGACTGTGGCATCTTCTCCCCTCTGGACGGAGGCCATGCCAACTATTTTCAGTTGAGCGGTTTCCCTCTTTCCGAGTTGAAAGATGAAACTGCTGCTCCCAACAGCGCAATCGCGACAAAGAAAAGTTTAGGTGCAGACAGTGAGGTTCGCAAAGCGGGCTCCATCAGCTTTGTTCGAAATCGCATGTTTTATGCGCGTGCGGCTCTCAATGGGAAAACAGGCGTCCGCTTTGGATTGCGCCATATACGTAGGTATATCATGAATCATTTGAAAGCAATAACATTGACTGTCAGCCAGACGTGTTGAATCGATTTCCGGATCTTCATGATAAACAGCAAACAATACATATCTTGCGACACATATTCCCTCGTCAATATGGTCTTCACAATGTCTTTACCTCGAAAGTGGACAAGAGGGAAACCTCGATGGCTTTTCAAGACTATACACTACGCGAAAAGGAAATTTATACAGTCATGTCCCGTACCCTTGGTGAAGAAGTAAGCAACCCTGCTCAGGTTGCTCGATGGAAATCGCACGTGCCCAAAAGACTGCGAGGAGAAGCAATTGCGTTGGTCGAGAAGATGCGCAAACTCAACAAACGGTGTTCGTACATGGAGTTACTGCGCCATTACTGCCCCGTCGAGGTAACCAAATCGAAACGTGCAATATCAACAACAACAGGCATACTGACAACTTCAGGGTCTGCCCCTATCATCTAAATCGGGGTGGAGAAAAAGCACATTGCAGCCGACGGCGAACCCTCCACTGCCCGCAGCCGATGGATCGAAAGAAAGTGTACCTCGCCCACACAAGACCCGGACGGTGGAGCAAACCTGTTTCACAGATTTAGCATGTCCCACAGCGCATGTATCCGCGTTTTGTCGAGCTGTGATGGCCAAAGTCATACCGCATGGATTCTGGGGTTGCGAGCACAACAGGAACATCATCACGTATTGGGTCGACCAATTCATTTGCCTCCGCAAGCTCGAAAACCTAAACCTGCATCAGGTCACGCAGAAGCTCCAGGTAGGGCGGTGTTCCTGACATATCAACAAGGATATTATGTTTATAGCCTTGCAGATTTCGAGTTTAGCCTGGCTCCGACCACCTGGTCAAGGCACCACCAACAACAACATGGCCAAATCCGATTCTGATAAGCGCCTTGAGATTTTCTTGGAATTTGTGTATTGGGTCTTTGATTCCTTTTTGGTGCCCTTGGTCCGCTCCAACTTTCACGTGACGGAATCCAACGTGCACCGCAATCGCCTGTTCTACTTTCGTCACGATGTGTGGAAAATGCTCGCCGAGCCGTCTCTTACGAGCCTCAGGCTCAATGTATACGAGGAGATGGCAACAGAGCGCGCGACGAAGCTGCTTGCTGTGCGATCCCTGGGGTTCAGCAAGATTCGGCTGTTGCCCAAACAGAAGGGCGTGCGACTGATCACCAACCTTAAAAGAAGACAGCTAGTCACACGAAATGGTACGACATTGCTTGGCAGGAGCATCAACTCGGTTATGGGACCCGTGTTCAACATCTTAACGTTTGAAAAGGTAAGCAAGTCCCTGTTCTTGAACTCCTATCATTGACTAGGTGCAGTCGCTACAACCTGAGAAATTCGGGAGCTCGCTGTTCTCCGTGGGCGACATGAGACCTAAATTGTCTGCCTTTAAAGAATCGCTGCGAGAACAAGGTCTGTTTGGACAGCCTTTGTATTTTGCAAAAGTCGATGTCCAGTCGTGCTTCGACACCATTCCCCAAAAGCGTCTGCTTAGCATGATTGAAAGCTTACTATCCATGCCGGAATATCAAACCGAGAAGCATGTAGAGGTCAGTCCGCTTGGTGAGTTGCAGCGACTGAACGGGCAATACGTGAATCCGTTACCTTTCAAGCGCTATGTTGCGCATGGTGGAGCCGCAGACGGATCGATTCCCTTTGACCGTGTGGTGCAGGAGAAATTTGTCGGGGCAAAGTCTAACACCATCTTTGTGCATACCGCTGCACAACATGTTGAGACCAAGCATGACCTGATGCAGCTCCTTCGCGAACACGTGGAGCGCAACATTGTAAGCATCGGCAAGAAGTTTTACCGCCAGAAGAATGGCATTCCGCAGGGTTCAGTGCTCTCAACCATCCTTTGCAATTTCTTTTATGCGCAACTCGAACAGGACATTCTGGGGTTTGCACGTGGCAGTGACAGTCTGCTGCTACGATTGCTCGACGACTTTTGTCTAATCACGGTGAATCGCGAGCACGCGGAAAGGTTTGTAAATGTTATGCATCGTGGACAGCCCGAGTATGGGGTCGTAGTCAAGGCATCTAAATCGCTGGCAAACTTCGACGTGGTTACTGAAGACGGCAGCAGCATCGCCAAATGCGGTTCGGAAGTACGGTTTCCCTACTGTGGCGTTCTCATTGACATGCACACCCTGGATGTCAGCAAGAATCCGGAACGCGGAGCACTGACTAGTAAGTACAATTTCCTTATTTCCAAGGCAGAGGTCCCTGTCGGGAAGGATTCGGAAGGGATTGCGTACAGTGTTGAGACGCGAGCAAGACTAAAATGATTGGTGGCAGATACATCGGATGCTTTGACGGTCGATTTGGGAAAGGTAGCAGGGCAGACATTTCATCGGAAAGCACTCAAGTAAGTCGATCCTTGACAAAGTGCCCTCGGCCTTGAATTGCGAAAGCGACTACGTAGGATTGAGCTAGCTGGCTAGCCTCATTGGAAAAAGGATGGAAGCAGCAAAAAGCAAGTTTGGGGCCCACGACTAACTAGAACCAGTGCGTTCAAAATCCAGTTACAGGCCATGTTCATCGACACGTCGTTCAACAGCGTGGCCACGGTGCTAGCCAACTTGTACCAAAGCTTCCTCGAAGCGGCGGTGAGAAGCTTTGAATACGGGCGTAGCATGGCCAAGAGCAGGCCGATACACCCCAGGTTGCTTATCAGTACGTTCGTTCGTGGAAATCCCCAAGCCCCCTGCCTGAGGAAGAGTTACATCAAAGTACTGTAATTCGTTGCTGTACCACATGTAGCAATTCTGAATCGACAAGCCCCTCAGATGTCTAAATATCTGTCTGGGGTCGCTGCAGCGTCGATCACGCGCCGTCCCAAGTTAACCCTGTCGAACATCAATCAACTTCCATGGCTTCCAGACTGACGAGCGTAAACCATTTGTACAGGAACTGTGGAGAGTATCATCGCACTTGCCTACGTGCTACTGCACCGAAGAACGCGCAACAAGGCTTCGCAGGCAGCCGAGCAGCTGCGCGGTGGCATTACTCGACGGCACATACAATGGTAAGTCGTAGTTCCGAAGTTGGTCCCCACAAGAGTGCAAACATGAACGCATTAAATAGCAGTGTGCACTATGGCCTGACCTAGTGGCCGTTCCCCAGGAAGAGGCTGAGTATGAGACGGCCATTTGTAACTGCGCAGTGCTGATGCAATCAAACCCACGATAGGCTGGCCTGCAAGGCCTTCGAAGCTGTGTTTCAGCAGCGCCAGACGCAGCACCGAATTCTGCTCGAGTGGCTTCGCGGCTCGTTAGCGGCGGTCCGCCTGTCAAAAGATGTGGAGAGAAGCATCCTCGAGGCGGCCGTCGCTTGGCAAGCTGGTTAACAGTTCGGTGACAGGCTCGGCACCTATGTAGCGATTCAGAATATGTAGGGTGTTTGGGTTGTAACTTGGTAGACTGTAGTGTACCAGAGATCTTAGGTGCAGCTGGGGCAGAGCGGTGGCCGGTAGCAGGGAGTAGAGGATGTGCAGGAGGTGCTTGTCAACCTATCAGGGACGGGATTGACATCAATGACGGGCAGGCACTATTATCACAAACCTTGCCGCCTCGCTTTTACTGATCCAATATTTTGACCGTGGTGTAGACAAGGCTGCTGGGCCGTGATGGACATTGATACGTGCAGTAGCAGCGGGAGCAGTGCTATCTAGAAGACACACCGCTCGCAATGGCTGCAGTAAAGCCGTAGAAATGCCTTGGTGATTGGCCTGGGGGGCTGTGGCCGGGGGTGGTTCGTGATGTCAAGCCCGTTGGACAGCGGCGGGATCCAGCCACACCAGCCTTGAGTTTCACTCTCCAACACGGCGGCATCTGGAGACGCTGGATCATCCCCCTCTAATAGATCAAGTCCGGCTCCCCCGGCCAGCCTGAGGACGTTTGGCATCGACAAGTGATACTTGACTTTCTCTCCACCCAGTTGCCGCGCGCAAAACAAGCAAAAAACATCCACCCTCACTTCACCATCCACCCAACCCACTTCCCCACCGAGCAGCAAACCATCGCGGCCAGACCGCTTTGCACAACTGCACTCGACCCGTCGCTCATTCCAAGTCTTATGTCACTGCTTTCCTGCTGAACCCGCAAATCGAGCAGGGGCAGGGGCATGCTCGCCTCCAGTCAGGGGCTTAGCTCATTTACTTGCCCGAAATTGCTTCTCCCCCAACCGTCGAGATGCCCACAGCGCTCTTTGCACACCATCAACACCACGCTTTTCGCCAGGCTCACGGCGACGACGTCCACTACATTCATCCCTCCTACGCAAAGACCCTGTACATTATTTCCGAGCATGATTATGTCCACTCGTTGATACCCTCGGAGCGCGTCGCCTGCGCCAAATCCTCACCGCAACACCTCCCGCTACATCATCCTCACCTCCAATACAATCCCAACCACAACCCCCGAGTCAACCCGTCTCGCCGCACTCCAGCTGCACACCCGCCCAAGAGGCAGCCACGACCCCTCATGACCACTTTTTCTGCGTACCCGTCCGCCGCCAATATGGCCCTCTCCGGCGGCCCACCCGGCAGCCCGCCCGACCTGACCAACTCCAAGTCGAGCAAGTCTTCGAGTCTTCACTCCTCCAACATCTCAGATGTCATGGGTCCCAGCGATCTCTCACACTTTGAAGATATCAACTTGGACGACATCCAAGGCCCCGGTGCCTTCCCTATTCCGTTATCTCCCAGCCATCGCGTGCTCTTTGAAAGTTCACGTCCAGCGCCCCCGACGAGCAGAAACAGTGCTCCGCATTCATTCCGCGACCTGACCGGAGGCAAGAAATCTCGGAACCTCAATTTAGCTGCATCGGCCAACAATGCAGCCGCCCGATCTCACACTCAGCTTAATGCCCCGGGTCAGTTGAGGCGGGGGTTCACATCTCCTTCAGCCCCCATGCTCAGCAACGTTTCCAGTCTGGCGGCCCCTGGACGTCGCTCTCGCTCGCCTTCGCCAGCAAACTCGCAGAGATCGTTTACTTCTGCTCCGCGAACTCTTTCCCGCAAGAGCTCTCGCACGCAGGAGACTTCACCCTCCAGTACACCCATGAATCCTAGGAGGCAATCATGGCAGACTGCAGCGAGAAAGACGGCAAAAGAGCGTGAAGCTGAGTGCGACGATGAAGGAGACGACGACCTCCCTGAAGATGCCATCATCTGGAATGTGCCCATCTCGCCTCGCCCGGTACAAGAGCGATCCCCGGCTGCCTCGTCTTGCGGAAGCCCACCCAATAACCCCAGCCCTCTCATGAGCCGTCCCACTTCATCGAGAGAAAACTCGCTCTCGGCCAAGACCTCGCCCGCTCCTTCCGACCGCCGTGCTTCCTCACAGCCGCCTCCGATACCCGAAGATAAAGAGGACCTGCCTCCGCAGCCATTGAGCCGCCAACGGACACAAACCTGGCAGACTACTTACACAACGCTGGACGCAGATGCGAAGAAGCTCACTGAGGCTCTAGAGGAATACCAGACTGAAATCGAGCAGCAGGAGGAGATCAAGCGTCAGCAGACTGGCCTTTCGCGCTCTGCGTCGGTGGACAGGCCGGTCGAGTCGAAGCGGAAGGTGGTCTCGCTTCCACCCATTCGCAAGAGCGACCCTCTGATCGATCCTTTCCAGCCCTCGGTGGAGAAGACCAAGTATCTATCGCGCACAAGACCATCGTGGTTGCCACCCAAAGACCCCAAGGAAGAGAAGAAGCACCTCAAGGAGTATCAGCGAATGTTGGCTCGCATTGAAGAGGCTGGTAAGTTTTTTAGTAACTGTCGTGCCAGTAGTCCTACTAACGAGTGACAGAACGTCTCGAGGCTGAGCGACAAGCGCGCGAGGCTGAATCACGCGAAAAAGCCGAACGCATCAAAGCTGAATACTGGTCTACCCTCCTTCTACCCAACTGGGACACTGAGATGGTCAACCCTGAGCTCAAGGGCTCGCACCGAAAGATGTGGTGGAACGGGATTCCGCCCAAGCTACGCGGTGCAGTCTGGAAGAAGGCAATTGCTAATGAGCTGGAGGTTACTGCGACCACCTACAGCGTGGCACTGAAGAAAGCGAAGATACAGATCAAGGACCACGCGGATGCAGCCTTCAGCGGTCGATATGCGAAGATTATCGAGAACTCAAAAACCGTTTTCCCAGACCTGAAGATGTTCGCACCCAAGACGGAAGAAGCCCCAGAGCAGCCGCTCCACGAGGAACTCATCAACATCTGCATTGCCTACAGCGCATACCGCCCGGACGTCGACACCACCAACGGGATCCATCACATCGCCGCTCTCTTTCTACTTAATATGAGCGCGGCTGACTCCTTCATTACGCTCTCGAACCTTCTCAACCGCCCGCTTCCACTTTCCTTCCTCATCCGCGATCCCTCCGCAATCACCGCAGCATACGACACTACTCTCCACGCTCTGTCTCAAAAGACGCCTTCTCTCGCGACTCGCCTCGCCGAACTCCGCGCAGAGCCCTATGACTACCTTCTCTCCATGTATAGCTCGCTATTTTGCGATCGCCTTTCTGTCGAGCACGCGGCGCGGTTGATGGATGTGTATACCGTCGAAGGCGACAAGATCCCGCCCCGCGTGGCGGTCGCGCTTATGACTATCCTCGAGACATCTTGCCTCAGCGGTGGTGTCGAGGACGTCGTGAAAGTTTTGAGGGAAAAGCCGATCCGTGCGACACCGGATGAGTTTATGGGCAAGGTTTATGAGGCTGGGAAGAGCTCGTAACGCCAGCCTTGGCCAAGTCGGACCGCGAATCGCCAACCACAACCAGCAAATTATGCTTCCAGAGCACAGCACAGCACAGGAAACACCATAAAAAAAGTACGGGATGATGAATTGCTACGAAAAACCACGAACACTTATTCTTTTTTCGCCTTTTCTCTGGGGTTTTTTTTTTCTTTTTCCCCCCCGTTAAACCACCAATCGGCGCATATCCTGCACAAAGCATTTTCTACGGCGTTTTTATCATCGTTTCTTCTTTGTTATTTTTCGTATCTTTCCTTTTTTGCTGCTGGGCCCCGCTGCTTTTGAATTTTTCAAGCCAGCCTGCCGTCCAGTTCAGCAGCTCCTTATTTTTTCACTTCTCCACTTTCCTTGATTTTACCTTTACCCACAAATATTCACCTACCGCGAAGGATGAGGATAAGGGTTTACGTACAGAGCGAGAAAAAAAACCCTTCCTCCCTTTCATTGAAATGTGTAGATTTTTAACTTGTATTGTTTTTATGGGATTTTGGAGAAGAGAGGGATTAAAGGAAAGAAGAGGAGGAAAGGAAAAGAAAGGAAATCTGGTTGTAACTTGTTTCGGAGTTGTAGATGGGGTTATTCGTGCGCACGGTTAGAGGGGAAGAAGGAAAGAAGAGGAAGAGGGCGATGGTGTGTGTGGATTACAAGGGATAGGGAATGCGGAGTAAATACTTGACACCTTTTTTTTCTTTTCTTTGTAAAGTGAAGAAGAGAAGGGAAGAAGAGAGGGAATGGAGATGTGTGTGTATTAGTATTATTACCTTACTTTGCCTTGCCTCTGTATGTTGTTCCGTTCGTTCAACTACATACGTGACTGCTATAATTCCTCCATACATACATACAGTTAGTTAATCAGTCCCCGTTGTTCGATTCGCGCTCCTTCCATACACCCCGTCTATGTATGTACATCCCTGTGTACTCTACCGCCAACCAATCACGTTACCTATTTATACTAAACCCACTCTTCTTCAAAACGACGCTACAGATTTTTCTATCCGGTACACTTCCTCCTCATTCTAAAATCGTGAGGCTCTGAGCTCCGCTCGTTCGCTGTTTGGACCAGACGGACGGACGGACGGATAGGGGGTTTCTGGTTTCAGCCTCGCCCCGGTGCGCCGCCGCGCGCGCTAAGGTGGAGCGGGTGCTTAGAGAGACCCAAACTGTGGAGATTTGAGGGGAATGGAGAGGTGTGTTTGAGGTGTAGTGGGGGGAGTGGTGTTTTGCTTTTTTTTTTTTCTTTTTTCGCTCGCTTTTCTTTTTTTTAAAAGGGAGGAATGGGATGTGATGTGACAGTCTTTTTTCTGGTAGTGTATGTGGCTAAGGGGAGGGAAGGAGGTGTACCTGCAGTAGTACATATGTAGGTCAACGTCTGTCCATCCTCGACTAATTTGTCAATAAGTTGAGAGTAAAATGCACATCACACATAGTGTGGTGACATGGTAGGAGTTATGAGAGGTCGTGTAATACACGTAACCTGCTCCTGTGATGTGTGTAGTTGGGGGGGGGGGTTTGTTTTGGTGGTTTGGGTAGGTGATGGTACACGGTTGTATGGATTGGATGGAATGATAACTGTGTTGTAGAGCATAAGGATTGAGATGTATTAGAAGAAAAGTAACTCACGATTGGGCGTGTGATTGTCCTTCGGGTTTGGGTTTCGTTGATTGCTCGTTGAATGCTTAGTATAGAGCGATGTGTTGTAAGTGTCTTGCACGTACATAGTATCACCATGTCCGTATCTGGACACAATCAACTCTTCTACCCCTTTGCCCCATAAATAGTTATCTGCTCACATTCCTTTCCGCGGAGACTTGAGATCAGCTGAATAGACTTAAGTACGCCCTGCGTGCCTTCCCTTTTTAATGTAGTAGGGTAATTGCTCAAGCTCTCACCACACCTCCTCCCCCATACCAAAAACCCAAAAAATCAAAAATCAAACCCCTCCCACACCCAGATTCGAACTCCCCACCCCACCCATACAAAAAAAATCCACAAAAAATATAGTGGCGGGGGAGGGGAAATTCATACTCATGCTCAAATCCCAGCTTTCCAAGCTCCGACATCCTAGGCCTTCAGTACCTAAGACTGGTAGGATTTGTGGATAAAGTAGTATATATGGTATTGCAAAAAAGGTGTGAGAGTGAAAATGTGAGAGGGAGGGTGATTGGTCTGATTGGTTGGGGTAGGGTGGGCTACTGCTAGGAGTGGAAGGAGGGCGAAGCACGTGGAAGTGAGGTTGGTTGCCTAGGTAGGTGGCACGATGGGTAGGGTGGGGTGACACGCTGGACGGTAAAGTACGGGGGGTGGCTCTGCGTCTAAGGTACTACGTAGATCATATGTATAGATGTTTTGACAATGTAGACTGCATCCACATTTACACTTCTTGATTGCTGTGTTTTAGCCTCACGCGCTGCAGAGTTTTATAGTGCCTATGGAGAGAACGATTACTTTTGCATGCTTAAGCTTGTATATGTATGTGCTTCAAGATGTTGATCAAAACAGGCTGTGGCAACGCACTGTCGTGGTCATGTTCCTCACGTGAGGTTAACGTCCAGCCACCTCATGTAGTCAACTCCATTACCTCTTGAGCGCATCCACATGTACACGTACGCATCATTTCCTCATTTTGTACCTGTCAACCAAGAACAAGATTTCTACATACCTGCCACTCGAATATACCATTGCAATCGACCATCGTATTTGGTCAAGTATGCCACGGTTTGAAGTCCTGGCGATGCGTGTATGAGGCAGTCGGTATTCTGTTTAGTTTGTAACACATCAAGAGTAACTCAACCGTGGTGATTCCAGCTCTCCTCCTCCTGTGCCGCGATTTGTGCGGGGACTATGTACCTTTGCCTTGGTCGTCGAGCACAAGAGAATCGCAAACGTAGGATGAAGAATAGCTAGCATGTGCATATTGGAGCTCAGCAGTATCAAATCAATCAACCTCTCACACTTTTATTTACTTCATCTCTCCTGATTTATCAGAACAGTCTTAAAAACGCAGGGACGCCGATTTCCCAAACTCAGTGGACGGAAGCTCCTACACCTGCTGCATACTGTTTACCAAAGCTTACGGTTCAAATTGGCACGACGATATAGAATACCGATAGAAGGGTTGAAAGGAACTGTGCTTTGCTCTGGCCCACCAACTCGCATCGATCACATCAAGAAGCTCGAGTCCGATATTCACACCCTAACGTACTTGTATCCGTATCCGATATCCTCCTTCTTTTTACACTAAGGTAATGGCGTGAATGAGATCGTCGAAGTCCCCAAATCCATCGGGAATAGGATATGTCGATGAAGGCACTGCAGTTATGCTAGCTTACACCGAATCAATACTGACAAAGCTGGGAATAGATTGCCAAGGGTCATGTGCATATGCCATCTTCGCCCCTCTTTTCCTTTGTATTTTCATTGTGTTTCTCCTTCAATACTTGTCGAAGATGTGCTTGCATAATGTGAAGCGGTGACATTTGCCTTTACGTGCCACGTTTTGCCAGGTATGCTGGGATGGATTGGCGTCTCATATTGAGGCTTCGCTTCTTGTCGTCGGTGCTTTTATCTGTTCCCATTAACCATTTGCTTCCGAGTATCGTGATATAAACGCGAGAGGAGATACGTGAAATGTGAAACCAGGCAGGGTTTATTCTAATGAATAGGTAGAATGAGCTGCAAAGTTGGTACACGGTGCTCGAGTGGTGCAGAAGGATGACTGCATGGAATATAATGGCGCTGCAAAGCTGCAACCCACTATTAATATCAACCGTCGTGTCGCTACAGCAGTGGAGTCAAGTGAGGAAAGGTGTGAAATTTGAAGGGAGGAAGCGGCTACACCTGTTCGTCTTCCATCTGTTACAAGAACTTACGAGACAAGAGTGAGCAACAGACTACTGCCAGTGTCCCAGATCGCCACGATTCTCCTCAATCCCACAAAGAAGATGAAATAGTGTACTCGAGATGGAGGGAACGCAGAGAAGAGACCACGGCCACTGCCCAATAGATCACGTCCAAGCTGACCAGCAACTGACGTAGCTCTACCTGTCATGCCGCAGGCAGCAGTGAGCCAGCGTGACACAAGCGTTGCCCAATTCGTCAACGACAGCACGTAAACAATGGGTAGAAGAAAATCTATGCCCTTCCTTCCTATTCTACCGTCTCCCACGTCGTCCTTGCTAGCGCTAAGCCCACAACTGCCCTCCCACAAAGTAAAATTGCCTGCTTCACCTGCTCTTCTGCTCCTCACTCACTTACCACCCTGTCTACCAAGCTCTTCTTCAGTATAAAAACTCCTCACTGCCTTCTACCTCCACCTACCTTCGACCATCACCTACCTTCTACTCCATCACCTGTCTTCTACCTTCGTCATCTATCTTCAACTGTCTCACAAGTCGATCTTTTTTCCTCACGACGGTCAACCTCCAATCACCCAACGACTTTGGCTCAACTTTCCTCCCCACTGTGTCCTTACTTACTCTTCGGGTCTGGCTCCCTCCGGTTCCCGACGCCGTCCTCATCAGCCTCCCAGTCTTGACTTCATCTGCCCCAAAAATTCGAGTTTACCTGCCTGACGATCCCATATTCACCATACACTACAAGCTCATCACCTGCGTCACAACATCTTCTTTGTCTCTGAAAGCCTCTCGGCACGAAGACAGGCCTGGGAACCGCATTCCCCTCCATCGCACGGACTCGTGTTTGTCCCCAGAAGTCCTTCGGCAAGCACACAGAACCCACAATCTCGACCTTCATCTACCTTACGACCTTTTGATCTCTATTACGACTCGAGACATCGTCTTGAACTCCATCATCAAATCGTTTTTGTCGTCCAGGGAATCCCCCGGCAAACAGACCGGCTAGATTCTCGCGTCCTCGTCTCTTTCTACACAAGGATCTCGTCTTTGTCTACTGGGAAGACCTTTGCCAAGCCGACAGACCCATAATCTCGCCTTTACCTGCGATACGACCGACTGTCTGTCTTTGGAAAAGTCCTTGGGTGAGCAGATATACTCCAAAGCTTCGTTGAAATCAGTCCTTCAGCCCTGTCCTCCATCCATCATAGGACCTGGCCTTTATCCCTGGAAGAAACCGCAACAACAAGTACATTTCGGGACCCTGCCTTATCTACCTCACGACCTTGTGCACCTCTACCCCACAACTTCGAATCAGCCTTTAGCAAAAATCTTTATTCAATCAGTCAGACTCTAAGGGTTCGTCTTTATCCGGCTTACAACTTCTTTCGATATACCAAAGCCTTCCCTCAATCTTTCAGCAAGTCTTCCAACAACCAGACAAATTCCAGGGTCCTGCAAGCATTCTTTCTCACCCCACGATATTGTCCTTATCAATCTCACGTCTCTGTCCTTCAACAATTCATCGGACAAGCTGGCAGACTCAATTGTATGATATCCAGCCAGGTTTCCGAGCAGCAGGCTCGGGCTGCTTATGCTGCTGCAAAGTGGTATGACAAGCTCGCAGCTTTGCTGGACAAGACAACCCGACCGACTGCTCTCACGCCAAACCCGCCAGACAAGACTAGCTACGTGCGCGACGTCAAAGCAAAATCGTCCCGAGATAATGGCAACCAACATACCAGAGCAATATCATTTTTCCTATACCGGAAGCGCAACATATTCTTCACCTACCGAAGACGGTTCCTTGATGAACAGCGTTTTGGCTGTGGTCATCAAGGGGCTGGGTGATTTGGACGATGATGTTCGCGCAAGGGAGTGGGGGGGAGTAAGCTACGCTATTGTCAAAACATTTGATGGGGGCATCTGCCCCCATCAAATGTTTCCTCTGGGGTGTCCTCCCCCATCAGAGGTCTGGGACGACGCCAAGAAATACAAAGCATGTCTGCGGGGGGTTGGGGAGAGTAAGCTACGCATATGTCGGGGCATCTGCCCTTTCGCATAAAGTGGAGTGGGGAGTAGGGGGAGCAAGCTACGCTATCGATGAGGGATTCATCTGCCCCCATCAAATGCTGCTGCTCCCCTGCTCCTCTCGCAGTGCAACATCACTACATTCAAAAATGGCGAAATCGATGTTGTGGGGGGAGGGGGGTTTTGGAGGATTGCGGACCCTCTCTGAAACTATCCAGATGATGAGGTGCTGGTGAGAGTATCTTCTGATGGATAGGAGTAGGAGGGGATGGGTAGGCATGGCAATGGAAGTAATAGTAGTGGAGAGTAATAAAAGTTTCTGATTTAGTGTTGTTCTTTGATCAGTGATTATATGTTCTAGGTGCCTGGACATCATGATATGCCTGGCGATTCGCATCATCTCAATTGGTAATGCTCCCTGAGCGTGATTTGGTGTAGTGTTAATGGGAGCTGAGATTCCGCAGTGGCTTCAAGCTGCCTTGCCCTACATGCTGCTCATACCGTACAAATCGAAATCCACTCCGTAGGGCCCCTGTGACGATCTGCAATGTACAGTGAATCAATCAGGAGTATTAGGGTTATTTTGCCCCAGAGTTATTTTAGGCGGACTAGAGCGAATGTGGAGATGGCAAGCGGGAACCCGTGGGTTCGTTCAGGCGCTTTGCCTCATAGAGATGGAGCTCCAACATCACCTGCATCCTTCAGCTTCAGCGAAGAGGAGACTCGTGTTCTGGTACGACTTGTGTGTCTTTACTACGCTTCTCCTCACTTGTCATAAATTTGCGTACATGCATATTTCTGGTTCTGATCTAATCTGCTCGCATTTTCTCTTCTACCTAGTATACTACCAGCGCTGTTTCTAATAATACCTTCACACGTCACGGCCAACTACCCCGGCTGCTTCTCTACGAACACACCCCAGTCCATTTGAACAACCTCGATTTTGCGCTCGTGACGCGACACAAAGTAGGGGAACGTGTTCGCGATGCAGAACTACGGGCAGCAGCCTCCTGCAGGTTATCAGAGACCGGGGAGCACCAACAGCTTCGCCAACGCCCAAGCACCACCGCCCCCGCAGTATGGAGGTAGGTTGGATGTCCAGAACTATCGACAAGATGAGGTGATTATTGATTGGAGGCACTGACAACTTCCCCAGCTCCTCAAGCGCAGAACCAGTGGGCAACACCCCCTCAGAATCAGACTCAGAATCAGGGCCAACAATGGGGTCAAGCACACCAAGCTGGAGGTTACAATCCAAATGTCTACGGCGCTATGCCTGGAGGCTATTCGCAAGCGCAAGCGGTATGAGCATATACATCTTTGAAGCACTTGAGTGCATTTATGCTGATTGCACTCGTATACAGACACCAGGCTATACTGCGCCCTCATATCCACCCCAGCAAGACATACCTCCTCCTCCGCCCCCGAAACCAGCCGGCTTCGCTGCCGCAGTCGCCCAGCAACAGGGTTCACAGAACTATGGACAGCAGCCTGCATACAGCGCACAGCTGCCGCAACAAAATACTGGGTACACTCAAGGGCCAGGAAACTACAACACACAAGGGGGATATCAGGGCCCGGCCACACCGCAGCAACCGTACAATAATGCTGCTCCTCCACCGCCATCGCAGACGCCAGGTGGATCATATGTTCCTCAATCACAGGCTCCTCCATTGCCGGCGCGGCCAGGATCAATATATGGCGCTGGCTATCCAGGCGCATCTTCAACTCCAGTTTCTACTGTATCACAACATCCCCCAAGCCAGCCATATACGCAGGCAAGCACGGTACCTTTACCAGGAGCCTATGCGCCTCCATCCGCTGATGTTCCGGCGTGGCAGCAAGCTCAGCAGCCACCAATTCAGGGCAGTGGCACATATGATCCTACAAGGCCTGGGGCGGAATCGAATTCATCGAATTCATACTCCCAAGGATACCCGGTCAACACGTTGTCCCAGCAAGGACAGTACGGGCAGACAGCTCAAAATCACTATACCCCTCCAACCCCAACTCAGCAGCAGGGTCAATACGGGCAGCAAGCCAACAACCAATATCCTCCACAGCAGCAAACCCAGTATGGCCAGAATGTCCTGCCAGCACAAGTTCAAACGATACAACCACCTGCTCAATACCCGCAACAAACGCCTCAGTCTTACAACCAGATTCCTCAAAGCCAGACTCCCCAGCAGTCCAATCAACCGCCGAGTCAGTGGCCTCCACCACAGAGCCAAACTCCGCAGCAATCTAGTCAACCATCTACTCAATGGGCTCCTCCTTCTGATAACCAAGCATATGGACAGCAATCTGTGCAGCAGCAAGGTTGGCAACAAGGCTATCAATCGCAAGATCCATACCTCAACCAGCAACAGTATTCACAAGGCCAAAACGGAGGTATACAAGCGCCCAAGCCAATAAGCAGTCACACGAGTACTACGGCTCCAGGTTTTGTCAATGAGTCAAGCCCGCAAAGTCAGCCCGTATCTCCTTTGGCACATCGGCAAACCATGAGCTTTGGATCTGCTCAAACTCAGCCTGGACTGGGGAGGGCAGATTCAATCAGTTCCATTGCACTAGGTGGTGTCCATGGCGTGAAGAAGACCGAATCACCCAAACCGGCGCCTGTGAACGCTCCTCCTCCACGAGACGATCCTTCTCGCTTCAGCGCCCTTGGAACAGGAGGGCCATCTGATTGGGAGCACTTTGGCGCAGAAGGGGACGTCGATGACGAGGAGCTTTTGAACGCCAAGAAAGAAAGTACCGTGGAACTACCCGCTCAAGTTCCTACGTCATCCGTTCCAAGCGATTTCCCGAGTCCTCCAGACCAGCCACTGCCATTGAACGTTCAGAGACGCGATGACTATCCCACCCCGAACTTGAGCGGTAGAGTAACGCCGACCCAACCACCTCGACAGCAGCCAGTTGCCCAGCAGGGTTTCGTGATGGACGATGGAAGCTGGCCAACTCCATCTGTACCTGCAGAACAGCCTGCTCAAATTTACACATCCGTAGAGCCTTCTGGAGACCATGCTGCGCATGGCTTTCAACAAGGAAACTTCTCACATGGTCATGACATGCGATTGCAACAAACTAACGATGAGCTCCTGAAGACAAATGAGGAGCTGAAGGAGGCTCTTAAGGTAAAAACTGATGCTCATGAGGCTTTAGTCAAAGATGCGGAGAAGCAGAAAATTGATACTCGCCGCGAGATAGACGAGCTCAATGTTATTCTCGCCACAGTAAGGAAACACGCAGAGACAGAGCGTAATTCCTCAGATGAGCAGGTAAAAGCTCTCAAGGCTACAGTTGAGCAAAGCAAAAGCGAGAGGGATGCTTTATTGAAAGACAAGGAGATTGAAATTGAGAGATGGAAGGAGGACGTTGAAGGCAAAGATAATACTGTCAAGGAGAAAGAAAGCACGATTGCCGAGCTCAACAAGCAGCTTAAAGAAAAGAACAACTTGATTGAAGAACTAAAGAAAGAACTCGAGGCCGAAAAGTCGAAAGTTCCCCCGAAGCCAACCGCCGTGGACCTGATCCCCGATCTTGATCCATGGTATGCAGGGTCATTGGAGCGTTATATCACTATGCTACGAGGGGAGGCCAACGCGGCTCTCGTTGAGGACAAGATCAAGACCTTCACTGCGTTCATGAAAGCTGAGTCGGGTATTCGGGGATTGGAGTATTACAATGCGCCTCCACCAGCTCCGCCTGTGCAAGAAGCTGCACCACACACCGTTGAGCAGCCACCATCCGTCGGCAGACACGAAAAGAAGGACTTGAATGTTCAAGTTCCCCAGGGACCACAGTCGCCCGAGGAGGATTTCCAGTACAGTCCAGGTGGAAGACCAATAATTCGTCGCCAGGGTACTATTCCCTTCACAGAGAACGTTTCGACACAAGCCTTTGCTGATCAACCCGGAACTATCCTTACCCCTACAAGTTCACAAGATGATGAGTTCAGCAAAAACACTACGGCAATACAGTCACCCCCAACACAACAGTCTCAGCCCCAATACAAAGCTTATGTTCCCCCTGGTGGTGCTCAGACAGATTCTGCGCAATCAGTGCGTAAGCAGTCACTACCTTTGACAAATGTGGTTCCTGTAGCACCACTGCAAACAGCATCGCCTGGGAAGGGCGATGAGATATTTTTCGGGGGGCCGGCACCACAGACATCATCGAGGCCTTCCAGCAGGCCGTCTGTGGGTACTCCATGCGAAATCCCTTTGCCACTTCCTCTTTCCACGCCAAAGCCATCCAGTATCTCCACACCCACACCCGCAGAAAAGAACGACCCCTTGGATACCCTCAAATCCTTACTACCAGCCAGGATAAGCCCATCGAAACCCAGTCCACAGCTTGAAAAAGTACGCCAAAAGATGAACAATGTATCTTCCGACACAAGTTTCGTCGCCACGCTCACTACCTCCTGGGAGAAAACCGCCGAGGCCACTCGTAAAAAAAACAGTGAGGCGCGCCGCAAACGAGAGGAAGAATCCGAAGCCAACACTGACCAACTCTTCAACGATAACGAAATCTCGTACGCAGACATCGCTGCTATTGAAGACGAATTCAAAGAAAAAGAACGCGTTCTGAAAGCACAAGAAGATCGCGCCGAATACGATTCCTACGACCAGACCGTTTTCGCCAAAGCTTACTCCATTTTCCAAGAGCAGATTAAGACCCTCACCGACATCTACATTGATGCCGAGAGCCTCCTTCAAACTTCCGTATCGGGCATCAAGGCCCTCGAGGGCGGCGACAGCCCCACAACGGAAGAAAGCCTCAGACTACTCTGCGAAGTAAATGCGCAGATTGAGTTGCGCCATAACAACGTCGTGCTTGCCGTTGCAGAGCGCGACAAGCGATACAAGAAGACGGAGATCCAGCCGCTCTACGCAGCGGGTAACATTGCCAAGATGAAGGCGGTAGAGAAGCACTTTGAAAATGCAGAGAAACAAGGCGTAGCACGCGCGAAGAGCGAGAAGGCACAACGAATCCGCGAGTTTAATACTATCGTGACAGAGATTGTCGTCGAAGCAATTGGTGTCGAGCAAGGCGAGATTGAAGCGATTGTCGACGCGCTGCGTAGCCTTCCCTCAACTGGAGGAGAACAAGAGACGGTAAAACGCGCCAACGAAACCATATTTGCGCTCAAATCTTCTACCAAATCCCTTCTTGATCACCTTCACGCCCTGGAAATCGACCTTCTTGATTGCGAATCCGAAGCCGCGATCGCGCAGGCAAGAGCTAGCAACGCGACTGCCGATCAGATCGCTGAGCTTGAGAAGACAAAGTCGGCCAAAGAGAAGGAGTTGAAGGACGAGTTCCATAGGAAGATTAAGGTCGTGGACCAGGATGACGGGCTCGGCGCTGGAGTCGTAGGCGCAAGAGAGAAGGACAGTAGCGGTGGTGTCTCTGGGTCAGCTGTGGTACTGCCATTTCCAGTGGATAGGGATGAGGATGTGGTGAGGAGCACTGAGGAAGAAGAGAAGAGAAAGAGGTTAGAAAAGGCGTTGGAGGCGGCTAAGAGACGGAACGGGGATTTGTAAATGCGGATTCTGGTTGAGGAGACGTTATGTCATACATATCTGTGTACAACCATGACTGTTTCTTTTCGGGTTAAAATTGGGTTTGGGTGGTGAGAGTGGTGTAGATGGCAGGAGGATCAAAAACAAGGCGTTATATATCCAACTCCGTTTCTTCCTGCACATTCTAGCGATGATAGTAATGAAATGTCACGACGAACAACAGCACATCATAATTCAACAAATCAAAATGCGACCTCACTATCTAATTTATCAAATTCTTTCACATTATACATCTATCGACCCAGTGGTCCTACATATGTCGATAGCGGGAACAATATGGCTGTGCACCATTGCTGCCATCGAAGTCATCGACATCAATTCCGCTGATTCTCCTAAGAGCTTTATCTATCTAGTCCTACAAATAACGGCAGGTTCTTTCCCAGGCACTTGGGGTTAGTGCCTTTTTCTTTTCCTCCAAGATGGCCAAATTTTCTTTGCGCTCCATAATTTCCACTTCGAATTTGCAAGAGTTTGTCTCCATTTTTCTTGATAAGGACCCGTAAATGAGAGCCATCCGAGCCCCTCCCCCTCAACCAAGGCTTCACAATGACTGGTTCCTGAAATATTGCCTGTTGACGCGGAGCATGTTTCTCCCCCAGCGCTTCGTCCTCTTGGCCTTTTTAAGCTCCTCGGTCACCTTTGCAGGCTCCGTCTCAAACACCCTTTTATCTTGCTGGGCTTTGTTTTTGATGGAGCGACAGGGATGTTCTTGGGTGGTTAGAAAGAGTGAGCAAGGGCGAGCTTGCCATCCACGCTTGCAGCGATAGGATAGTGCACATAGAGTGCCACATGGGTTAGGTGGACTCCATCCACAGAATGACTGTGTTGGATTTTGAGGTGGAATAGCTGGTGGTCGCGGGATTTTTTGCACCGTCGATGTTAATACAGCCACCTGTTTTGTGGCGGACGATAAAGTTGAGACCACCGAACCGGGACATAATTCGGTGGTGACCTGTGCTTTTTTCTATGTCAGATCTGGTCAATCGTTTTTCAAAATTATGGCCGTAGCCCTTAAAATCGTCTGGTAAGATCCAATCCTCATTCTTCATCTTCTCTTTGAGCCCGTCGGGTAAGATCGTCCAGAATAATCTACCAAAAGATTCACGGACCAAAGAATATGTTCCCAGGAGGAACTGCGTTAGCATCGCAAGGTACTTTTTTTTATTTTTTTTTGCAACAAGTGGGAATGTTGGCCATGTTTTCGAGTTGCTGAATGGAGTGGAAGAGAACAAGATTGGAGAGAGACCAAAGACGGGTTTATGCAGTGGGAAGACAGCACTGCTTCCGCTCGGTATTCGAATGCGGCACCCTCAGCCAAGCCGTTACAGGCATCTTCGGAGTACTTGAATAGCTCACGCGCATCATCCCGATCTCTTGCCGGAGTGGCATCGACAATTCCGACTTGTTCGACTTCACTAGCACTCACGTGGTCTCCGGAAATCCATTTGATGACGGTCATCGGTGCGAGAATAGTGTAGTTGAGAAGTAGATCTATGTCCACCCACTACACACAGGGAACAAGCCTTGCCCCGCCTTCCAGAAGAAGTCCCGCCAGCAGTTCTTCCTCTGGAAGGGAAGGACGAAGGGCAGACTAGGCTCATCATCATAACGGCGATGATAACCAAGAATTAAAAGCTGCAGAATCTCCGTAGCCTCGGTAGGCAAGGGGAGTCGACTGTACAAATGACGATAGAAGTAGTTCTGTGCGAGAGAAGACCGACAGTGATGATTGCATAACGGATGTTGCGGAGCGTTGTCTTGTGGTTTCGGAGCACCACACGAAGACGGCTGTACAAGACGAACGACTGTCCAGTCACCATGACCATAGCAGGTCAGCCAACAGTGTCGAGGGTGATCGCCAGAGCAAGGTGGAATAACTCAAAATATTCCATCAAGAATCCACTGGAATGGAAAACTTAGAATATTCCATCAATAATCCTCCAAGGTGGATCACCTTGTAATACTCCATCATGAAGCCGATGGAGTAGGGGGAATATGCCGACCGTGGCGACGACGCATGACCAGAAGTACAGACCGCTGTATTCTTTGAAAGTGAAACCGATGGTCAGTCGGAGTTCGAGTGACGTACTGATGGGTAGTGCAGCATTGCGTTTGCTCTTTTTTTTTGTTCATATTTCTTTCCTACTCGCAGGTCGTACTAAACGCTTGATGGAATGTTGCCATCTTTATAGGAAAGTCAAGGGGGCGACATAGGCTCATCATCATAAGGCGATAATAGGTACACGCCAATGGGAAAAACCAAAGCCCCCGAGTCTTCCGGGCTCATTAACTGTTCCCTAATACTGGAAATGTCCATTGTCTTGGTATTGTAATCCGGTGCTCCATAAGGTGTGGTCTTCAAAGTCTTCCGGGATCCCCATGGGGTTACACAGAAACGCCAGTCCGCCCGCCTTTGCCTGTTTACTCCGTGCTCGGATACAGATATAATAATATTATTAATATTATAGGGTAACAATAAGATGGTCTGAAAACTTTAGAATCAAACAAAGGCGTCGGTAAGGTCTTTCCGTAGTTCAAAGTTTTCTTCCTTCTTGACACTGTCCATCATAGCCCGAATTGACGGCGAAGGATCCTGCGGAGTACAATACAGAGAAATGAGGGCGCCTGCTGTTCTAATAAGTGGAAACGCAAAAGCCAGAGTCGTTACACTGGTGCTGCTTTTCTGCAAGCTGAACACACTGGCGAAGCAAACCACCCCTGTGCCGAAGTTGAATTCAGGCTCAGTGTCGTAGCCCGCAGCATCCAACGGGAAATGAGCCATGAACAGGTATCGAGATATGAATGTTGCAGGGTTATTGGACTCCAGCTCGTTGGTGAAAGTACCGATGGGGTATTTCTTGGGTTTCAAACCAACGCAGTGAATGCCGTCGAGGGTAGCTTGAGCAGCAACCAAATGCTGAGCATTGGCGGGGTCATCAATACGATCAGCAACGCGGGTCAATTCTGGGGAGGCCAGGGTATATTTCGTTCCCCCGAAGGGGAAAACGACAAAATCGTCAGAGCTAGCATTTTTGTCGGTGCAAGTACTTTTTTCGGTGTAAACACTTTTGTCGGTGCAAGAACTTTTGTTGGTGCCGGTAATGCAAGTAATAACAAGAGGATCTGCATGCTTTCTCGTACCCAAGGGGTGGTCCATAGAGGCTTGCTGCTGATAAGTTCTTGGAACGAAGTTTTATACTTTGGAGAACCGCGGCCCATGACCTTAAGCAAGCTGCATATTGAAGGTAGTGGCTGGCATGACTGTACTATTCGGCCCGGTCTCTAAGAGCCGCGAACGCTTGTAGTTATCATTTTGATTACCAGATGATGTAGCCCGACCCTCCTGAGGACACTCTCTGTGCCTTATACTTGTCGTGGTCGCGTGTATCTTTGCCGGGCTGGAGGTGGCGGCGGCGCTTGTTTCAGTTGTCGTTATCAGGAGCAGCACTCTAAACCCATCGCTTTTTGCGTCGCCATGAAGAAATATAGACAGTAAGAAGTCTTCAGGTTTTTTTCCCACATGAAGCTGAGCTTCTCGGCATTGTGAGATCTCTGGTTGGTACGACGAGGTCCAGTTGGTCCAGATTATGAGTTATACGTTAGAGGACACGCGCCGCGGCTAGTAAATGCAGAACGGTACCATAAAGGAATTCGTTTCCCGAATTTATAGCAGACACAATGTTTACTAACTTGTGCCCTCGGGGACAGCAAGAGGACGTGGAATCGGATATACCACAAAAATAGCGGTCCTAGACCCTGTTTATGTCAGTGACTGGTTGTTCACAAAGCATACTCGTGAAGTATGGTTGCAGCAGACTTACTTTAATCCACAGAACTAGCGCCATGAGCGATCTGCTGAGAGGAGGTTGTCTTCTAATTTGACAGAGCCATCATCCAGCTCCTGTGTAGCCCAGCCGGGCTGCTGGTTGATCCACGCTGTGCTTGGGCCCGCGGCGTTTTTCCAAGGCACCGGGAACTCAGTATCATTGAGGTTCTGGCAGATACTGACCAAGAGTTGGGTAAAAACAGCGAAAATAATCGTTCGAGGAGCGTAGTCCACGCCGTCGTGGTCAAGGAGAGGAATGCTGTGAGAAGATGATTGAGCCTCATCATGTTGCTGCTAGCGGTTGAGTAGGCCTCTGGAGGTTTGTTGGGATGGAGATGTGGGAGCCTGTAGTTGGCTTTCGCCATTGTCTGCAGCTGGCATGATGAGCAAGAGCTGCCTGTGGCTTGTGAGCGGACCCACAAATTTTACCTGCAGTGGAAAAAGGGAAGGTGATTGAGAGTTAACTTACGACGAGGAGCATGAGCAGCAGGAACGTAGATAACGCCTGGGCTGTACAGGGTGTCTGCAGTGCCAGTGATCTTGCTCTTGTGGACAAGGCTGACCGCGCCGGGTGTCTGCAGAATATGTAGGACGCCAAAGCTAGTAACCTTACATGAATTGGTAGCTACGGTCACTTCGGCCATGGGGCAGCAGCAGATAGGGGTATGAAGAGTAGAAATGAGGTAGATTGACAAGGGCAGAAGGAGGAGTGGTCAGGGTGTGATGGTGTGCAGTGTTGTCATGGGCGTAGAGTAATAGCAGGTGAGGGGGTATTTTCTGGCAGCGAGCTTTTTCGATATTACAATACACGCTGTTGCAGCGGCTGCCCCTCTTTCCTAGGCCCGTCCGCGGTGTAAACAACACTTCACCCTCTCTTTACGACAAAGCCCAAAGCTAGCGGCACGTCCTTGGCAATAGCTGCTGGCACCCCAAGCTTTTGAACCGCCATGGGCAAGTTACCTCCTGCATCACTTGCAGTTTTCATATCCCACTTTGTTATCACGACGTCTTTCCCATTGGCTGCACCTTTCATCTGCTGAATCCGCTCGACGCTCACGTACTTCCCTTCTACGACTTCCTTACCGTGCTTCGACTTGGCCGCTTGCTCCGGCGACGCAGCAGAACTGCTGTTCTTGTAACTCAGCTTCCTCGTGGAAGGATCACGGTTGATGTGGCTCCTTGAGATAACAAGAGGGGGGAAGGAGTAAAGGTCGACGGGGATTTGCACATCGATGGACTCAGCAAGTGAGGAATGGGAGGGGTTAGTATTGACGAAGGAGACAAGGAGGACAGTGAAGACGCGGTCGTTCAGAATGCCACCAGGCATTGAGTGATGCATTTGCGTGACTACATACCACAGATACACGGTCAGTATATTCCCTTCTAAAAGTATGGATGACAACTTACTCCTCATCTCAATCTCCCTCATCATCCCTTCCCTGACCCCATCCGCCCTCTCCACTTTCCATGCAATCTCCTGGCCTTCCAAGCCCCACTCGAGAACCGTGTTGACATCATATATAGCAGGTGTATACTCGGCCTCGTTTCGCTCATGTCCCTTCATCAAGCAATTCCTCAAAGCGTCAAACCCGACCGGCTTCCCTTCCTCATGCTCGCTCGACCTCCCAAACCACGTTCCCCGACCACCCTCGACCTCACTCTTCCATTTGAGCACATCGACCGGAAACTTTTTCCCATCCTTGCCGTCAACCTCATCCTTGAAATGTCCAATGCTTTTCCTCTGCCGGTCAATCTCAGCATCTGCTTCTACAAACACTTGACGCAAGAATTCATCCACAGCCGGCGGATTTTTTTGATGGCTTTCAAGCTCAGGATGTAGCGGCACTTGATGGACGTCTAGCGGAACAAGCGCCAGTCTTTTAGGCCAGGAAGGTTGCTTGGAAGGGCTATCTCCGCCGTCTTCGACGACACCTGCGGTCGGAGGAGGAGGCTGGGCGTGGGGTCCGCTTCCGCCGCCGCCGTCAGACTCATCCTTTCTTCTATCCATTCCGCGCAGGCAGTTAACGGCGGACGCGGCGCGGTACTTGGCAACGCTACTTCTCCTACAACTAGCTGCAAGAGCTTCAACAAACGCTGTGCGCGCGGAATAAGGGAACCGGATGAAGTGCGATCGGGCGATGTACAGCCTTTATTCGCCACCCAAGTGGGGAAGCTCAACGCACGGGGAGCACAGCTCGGGAGGGGAAAACACGCATCGAATTCCCGCATCCGCGTTTCGAACGAAACGATGCAGAACTAAGGATTTCCCATGCAGTTCGATACCGGGATGTTCATTTTCTCGGTCACCCCTTAGTACGGAGAACCGCCTGCATAATGCACGTGTAACAGTGTGGAACCCACAACACTACGCCTTCTCGATACGAAAGGGACGGAAACGAACGTTGGGATCGTCCATTTTTTTCGAGCCCGCGGAAGCAAAAGAAGGGTCCAGCTGCATATACCCACAAGGAGCTAGCTATGCATACTCAGGTGTCAGGTAGCATGCACGCTATACGCGATTGTTTCATCAAATGAGAAGTCCAATCCGTCCATCCATCTATCCACTCAGCGCAACGCCGGATAAGTTATAACTATTGGCATTCATTCCAAATCGTACGATCTCGTCGACGAACAAAAGAACTAGATTCCAATGCTGCAAATCCGTGCAAGACAACGTGGACGCAAGTACCCAATCAACTTGAACTCGCCACCCATCATATGCACGCGTCCCATTCCATCGCCCATCCCCCTCCCCACAAAATCCCATCCGTGTTTGCCGCCCAAGCACGCAAATCAAATCAGATGCCTTAGGTCCCCGATGCCCTGTGCACATGGCATTTTACACCCGTTCCTCAAAATTCGCATCCTTACTCTTTTCACCATGTACAACCACTAACCCTGACTCCTTCGCCTCTCAACGTGCCACGTCTCGCCGTAAAGAGCGACCCAGAACATGTTGGCGAAAAGAAACCACGCGTAGTAGCTCATCTTACCTTCCCTGCTGCGCCTTGCTCCATCTCCTGATTGAATTGAGAAATGCACTTAGGCTTGGATCGGAGTTTGTCTACCATTCAGCTGTAAATGGCATTCCCGCGAGCCCTAACCCTCGCCCACCTACTACCTGCAACGATCTGAGCCTAAAGAGTCCCAAATCTCGATTTCGACAAGAAAGACCGCCTTTTCCAATCACCATATTGCGCTCCCTCCCGAAGTCTCCTGTAACTAACCAACCATAATCTCCGAAATAGGCGAAAGACCGCGGAAACTCTCTCGAAAACCCATGCATACCACATTCTCATACATGTGCCCCCTACCCTAATCCCCCAAACAGAACGATCCACGAACGCCCCCTTACCCTGTTCGTAGTATCCGTTAACCCCCCTGATACACCTATCAACTACTACCACCCTACCAAGAAAAAAGCACGTCTCGTAATCGTACCATATTCATATACCTAGACAGACAAATTAACCCTTCCAATCTACATACCTACCCTTAGACTACGCTAAAGAAACCATCACGACAAGAAAACCACACACCGCCGCCTGACCTAACTAACCAACCCCTCAACCCGCGGGCGGCTATTTTTCTTTCTTTGCCTTAAAAAAACATCAGCCCATTTACGCATCGGACCCAAACAGGCGAAAAAAAAAACAGAGTTTAAGTGCGTGTATGTGACTACTACTCTGCTAAACACGACACGTTCGTTATCGCCCCTGTGGTTCGATTAATCGTAACATTTAATTTTCTTCTTTCTGTCGTGTCTTGGAAGGAAGAAAGAAAGAAGCAGACGGGAATAAGAAAAAAAAAGGAAATTGTCAAGTCTAGAACTTACCCCCCTGAGTTGAGAGTCTTTTACGTTTTGTAAAAAAATCTTTTTGGGGCGAAGTTTTGAGAAGGGGTTATTTTTCTGGGATTTGGAATTCGAGGAAAGAGGATGAATGTTGCGTTGGACATCACGAGGCCGCGTCGCGCGCGCGCGCGTGCACCGCATTACACATTGATTACTGCATGCAGGTGGGAGGATAGGCTAAAAAAGCTTGAATGCTTTTTTTTGGTTATCGATATGTACACACCCAACAAACATGCATTTGTACCCATGTATGTATGTATTCGTAGGCTGAAAGAGTATGTATGTATAAGCGGCCAAGTGATTTTTTTGCAACAAAACGAAAGTAGAGGGGGAGGGGAAGAAAAATCTAAAAGGGTATATTTTCTTTGAATAAGAAGAAAAGCAATAACGCACAAAAGCAAACAAACACAACAAGTTACTACTTCCACTCAATTTGTGGGATTAATAGATGAAGTGAAACACCTGGAAAATAATCAATCATAAATAAACGCTCGCTCTTCAACCACCAAAAGTCGAATTTGTATTACCGAGAAAAATGCCAACAAGACAATAAAGCATGCGCCCACGCGCGCTGTGTCCCAGAAAATCAAAGTCGATACAAAAATCAAAATCACAGAGGTAGCAAAGCCTAGATCGCTCTAGGCAGTCGGAAATTTCGCGTCGCTGATCGGGTAAGGATGCCGCCAAACATCCCTGTCTTGTTTCGTATGAGGTGATCTAGATTGTTGTATGCCTCAATGTAGGAACGGTCTGATTTGCCGTTTTGCATGATGGAATTGTGTCTGCCTCTGGTATTTTGTGAATGGTAATGCTGTGTTGGAGAGCGAGGGTGCTAGCCGCTGTGCGACGTTGGCTGAGTCTGGACCATACTGGAGATTGGAGTCGTATGTCCGTTGCGCGTTGGTGCCAAGACGTCGTATATGATTGGAATGGACGATGGATGTCAGCTCATGTGCTCCACCAGTCCGAGGAGTAAAGTGACAATGCAGAGGCCTAGATTCAAGTCGCCTAAGTATTAGCGGGTTTACCACGCCGACTAGCCTCCCATGTGCGTGACAGTACCTTGAAGGTATTTGGATTCGACTCTCTTCTTCAGTGTCTAGACTTCGCAGGGGATCATGAGGGAAAAAGGATAACGCGAAGAGAAGGGAAGAAGCGCTCTCAAGGGGAGCCTTCCCTGTCGATTTCCATTTCTTCATCATCTACTACTCTAGCTAGTTCGCCCGCTCTAAGCAGCGCGGCAAGGGAGGAGGACGTGCGGAATTCGGGCGGTGGATGCTGCAATTGCGCCAGTTGTGGTGTTTGAGATTGCGATGGCGGCTGTGTGTGAGTCGGTCGATCCAGAGGAGAGGGCGCGGCATTTGCGTTGGGTACAGGAGCGGGGAGATGTCGCATACTTTTTGATGCATCGAGCGAAGGGAGGATGGGTCCTGAGTATCCAGTATATCCGCTTTGTGTGCCTTGCCCACCTCCACTGTCGGATGATAGAGTTGTGTCTTCGTGTGTGAGAGGAGGGAGGCGTGCTATTTCTTTTCCTGAACGTCTCGAAGGGAGATCTATGGAGAGGGCATAATGGGACCCGTACGAGGCTGAGGGGGGTGTGGTTGTTGATTGTTGATACGAAGGGTGGCCATATGTTGATGAGGAGTATACAGTATAGGGATCGGGTTGCCCGCGAGCGTCTCTCGCTATGGCGCTAGAATATGATGTGTCGAAGGAATTCTCTTTTTGTAAAGTTGCTGAACGCGGAGACGCCGACATGGGAGAATATTCGTTCATTCGGGGAGAGTTGAAACCTGACATTGAGTGTGTTGCTGGCGATGCAGATTTCGGTGGATGCGGAGGGCCTTGCGGAAGCCGGGTAGGACCCACAGGAGGGCTGGACTCGGATGATTGCTGTCCTCCGGAATGCGAGCGTTCTTGTACCAAACTGATCCGTCTGCCAGGGGCACGATCACCATAAGCTTGATGTTGTTCGTGACTGCCGCTTCTGGTCGTCGATGCAATGGCTTCGTTCTCTATTCTTGAGCGCTTTCCTTCTACAACCGTAAGCGCAGGCAGGCGAGCGGTCAAGACTCACTTACTCTTACCTTTCTGCGGCGCCGCATGCTTAGCCTTGAAGTCCTCCAGGTATTTTTGGTATGCTTCATACTGGGGAGTCTTCTTATATTCGGCTAGCATGGTATAATATTTTTCTTTTGCGCCATTGGCTTGACTTTCGCAAGCCTCCCGTGCTTCAGCAGGCAGCACCTGCCATCGTTCGCCAACCACTTTTGCAATCTCCGTGAAACTCAAATCTTGGCCTTTCAACGTTTCTCGGACCTCTGTTGCAATCAGTGACCAGTTAGTTATAGGACCTGATACGGGTTGGACTTACGGTTGGAGAAGATGACATAGGCAGAAGGTGGCCGTTCTGGGGCGTGTTCGTCGGGCTACCAAAGAGTCAAAAACAGTCCAAACAAGAGTGTAGCAAGCGCAGATCGAAAATCAAAGTGGGTGGATATGGGTGGGCTGGACTGACTTTGGGATGTCGCCTGTACTTGCGCTTTGTGCTCGTGGTATTGCCTGCTGCAGTCCCAGCTCCTGGGTTCATTCTGGTTTCTGTACCCGAGTCATCGCCGCTCCGATAGGACCCATCGATGCTTGTGGTTTTGTTCAATCCAATTGGCAACGGGCGATCGTAGGATTGGCCGCGGTATTCGGCGATGGCTCGTTGGAGTTTCTGAAGGAAGCAAGTCAGAAGCTGTGCTCAATACTCTGGTTTGAAGAATAGTATATAAAAGCGTATCTTACCCTTCGGTGCCCAAGTTTGACATTGAGTGAACTTCTGTTTGGTGTGAGTAATGGCCGTGGAAGGGTGTCGGTACGATTGCAACATACAAATCTGATTCGGTAATATCGAGCACAGTTTCCCATGTATCGAAGCCTTCTGCGACGAATGTGTCCAGATATTGGGACAGACCCACTCGCTCCAACCGCTCCCCAAGATCGCTCATGTAGGATGCGGGGGAATGATATCGTGCCAGTCAATGGGTATGGAGTTAATAGCGACCAAGATATGGCTAAGGATATTGACAATTGTGTTGTATCGGCGATATAAGAGGTACGTAGTAGGAGTTGAAGACTATGTATTGGGTTGGTGGCGAGGATGGTAGTACCAGCTCTAGTATGCGGTGTAGGCGCAAATAGGAAAATATTGAATTAGGAAATGGACCTTATTTGATTTTGGTGGGGTGAGATGTTGTGATTGGCGCGGAAGGCCAATTCGTGGCTTGGCCCCGGTGAAAACAGAAGAAGTATATGAAATAAGAGTAGTGTCGAAGTGTTGCAGGGCGCAAAGCGCAAGAAGAGTAAGTATGATTGATTGGTAGCCGGATTCTATCGCTGGTCCATTAAGGGAGTTTCGACAAGGTGACTTGGGGGCTCGAGGTGTGGGTCCCCGGACCGATTTCGACTAATATCGCAGCTACTGTATGTGGTAGGTATGTGCGGCGGCCGAAGGGGAGTGCTCTGCGCCTTACGAGTAACGGTGCTCTCGGCAGGGAGTAGGGGGAGGGGCGTGATTTGGATTTGAGCGTCTTTTCCTAACGCAGGCACAACCCGGACAGCGGCCAGCGGGATATAGGTGAGAACCGAGTTGCATTGGGTGCGTCCGTGGAAGGACACACACGTGGGAAGAGAGATCGATCATTCGCCAACGAACAATCAACCGGGGCAAAGAGATGGGTCGACCGGGAAGCGATGGGGCTGGTTGGGGCTGAAGGCGAAAAAAGGGAAACAGCTAGCAGCCCGATCAAACAGAGGGTCTGGATGGATGATGGAGATGATGGCGAGTGGTGAGAGAGCAGCAGCAGAGGCGAGAGACAGTGCGGGGATTACCAGACGCGGATAGTCTCTCAGCGGAGGGGGAATGGCGTAACCATGACCGACGGGCAAATTTTGGGGGCTGTTCTGGGAGGGTATTGTGTTAAAGCGGTGGTGGTGGTGTGCAAATCAGGAGCATGGTGGGAGGGGAGCAAAGATTTTTGAGTATGGACAGGCACCCGGCAAAGAGGTCTAACAACAACCTATGAGGTCAGAACAGCAAAATATGATTGGCAGGCGGGGAGGATCAGTGAGGAAGGGGGTTTGGCTGGCGTTCCGATGGAAGCAGAGAGCAGCAGCAGCAGTAGCAGCAAGCAAGAAAGCAGCAGTACAGACAGGACAGGACAGGACAGGACAGGACAGGACAGGGCGACAGGCGACAGGCGACAGGGGGAGGACTCGACGAGGCTTCTCAAGGCACAGGGGCCATAGGAGCAAAATCACGTACGATTTCAATGTGCTAGTACACGACTTACCGAGCCAGGCAGATGAGCGCGCGCGCAGTTCGCTGTGCGTGCGACGATGAGAGGGAACCGGCAGAGCAGAGGCGGGAAAAGCTTCAGGGCCGGCGCGGACGTCGTTGAGTGGACAAACAAGGGTTGATCCTATGGGCCAAGGTGCCTTGAGGATCGAGAAAAGAAAGCAAATCGACCGAGGCAGGCAGAGTCGCGTGCTGCAGGGTCGTCGCGAAACGAGCCAACGACGACACTTTGGGACTGGCGGAGGGAAGCGCTGGGTGACTGGGATCGTAGCGGTAGCTGATGCCGGCTTAATCAGACTCTACCTACTCTTTGGAACCGCTGGACCTGGGAACCAAAACACTCGCAAGTACCTAGTTACCGTAGCTAGGTACCTATACCGAGATTTGTACGCTGCCTACTTATTCACGCATGCACGTACGTACGCCTTTCAGAAGTGCTTGGGATGACGTCGTCGAGTGTTGAAGACGAGTGCAGAAAACCACCGACAGCCCAACGTCCGATGCTCTGAACCAATTGTCAGCATGGGAAATCCCATGCATCATTTTCATAATACCTACTCGATTCGTCCATGTTTCCTGTAGTCGCACAGCATTTATCCAGCAACCCCCATTGACGTGCAGAATCCCCATCTTCATCAAGTAGGGATGGATGGATGCTATGCATTGTACATCACCGTTTCAACATAGGCAGCATGGGAAAGTACTGTACACTGGTGCTAAGCGAGGGGTATTATATTGTTATTTCTCTCAGTGGGGCTTGGGCAGAGATCTTCGATAAATTATGCGCAATGCGGAACAGTCGACATCGAGATATGCGCTCCTTTTGGGGCAAGCGGGCAGCCTATGGCAACATGCGACTCTCCGCTCTTCTCTCCTTGTGCCTGCGGATGCAATTGATTAGCTCAAGGGCTGCCTGCCAAGCGATCATAGCCGATCAGATAGAGTCGATACGAGTCTAGAGTCCCAGAGGAAGAGGGATGTGCAGTGGGGAGGAGGTCTCGGCGAGAGAATGTCCCATTCCGCTCCCATCCCGGAACGCCATCCACCCAATCACAAGTGCTATTCGATGTCAAAGGCCAAACACCAGACGAAGAGATCGCTGAAGCGGAGCGGAGAGGGCGGTCAGTCGTCTGAGACCCTGGATCATCCCCTCGTTATGTAAGTCATAAGTGAAATTCGTTTGGTGTCGACTTTTCCATTCAAGATGCACGCACGTCCTGTCGGTTCTTATCATCCGAAAACCCAAGGTACTAAGTCTAGCAACCACTGCAGGCTTCCCATGGGTGAAGACGCCATGCCAGGCTATGGCGATCTGACAACTGCCGTGCAATCTGGCATGGCAATTTCGCCAGGTCAGCCACGGCCTGTGTTGTTTTGGCATTTTGAGCGCATCGTGATGCGCCACTTCGTCATTGTTTCGTGTGTGCTCGGCCAGGCCCCGAAAACGGTCGTCATGGGATTTTGGGTTTCCCGATCTGCCGTCTTTCTCGATGCCCATGTTACATCATCAACCGTCGTATTCGAACATCGCAAATTGCGAACTTGCGCACCTGATCTTCGTGTTCTCCGCTCGGATCCAATACCCGGTCACGTGCGGGCTGCCATCAATGATTGATTGATGCGTGCAACAATGGACTGCATCTCAGGAAAACGTGCGTGTTGTGGCTCATGAAATTCTGGCTTTATCAGATTTGTTTCTGCTTCTTGAGGAGTGGTCGTGGCGGACGCCTCCCTGCCATTTACTGAGTGTCATTTAACCTGCCAAAACATTGTTGATTGCAGCCTCAAGTGCTATTGATCATAAAGGAACCAGACAGCGGCACCCTCGTAACCCAGCCTCGCAAAAGTAATCGTATCCCTCACATAACGACACGAATATGCCGTGCTGTCCTTGCTATTAATGCGCAGGGAATATGGCACATTCATTACGCCATTTACTGTCTTGTTGCCTTTCATACTCGACCGTTTTCCCCACTTACTCGTCAGCTACGACGAGTTTACCGTCCCCTCCCGGCACCATCTGCGCCAACGTGTTAGCTTGCACCTGAGGGAAAGAAAATGATGCCGGGCGCGTATTACCATGCAGATGTTGTTCCCGTTGAGGAGAATCTTGGGCAATTTTGAGTTGCCCTCTATACCGTCGCTGTCCTTGCGTTAGATTTATACCTTACAATTTTCCAGCCCCTACAAACTCACATTTCGGTGACATCCTCAAGGACCATGTCTGGTGAAGTAAATTGTTAGGATGATCTTGTGCTATTGATGAGGGACGTTTGTTGTGCTTGACTTACTGACATAGTCATCGAAGCCGATGAGCTTGCCCACGAACTCTGTTATCATCAGCCATCCATGTCTCTATGTGGCATTGGTACTGAGCAACGCACCCTTCCCGCCGTTCATGATCACCCAGATATTGGAGCCAACGCATTTGTCGATGAGTTCTGAGGCCGAAATTAGTCCTCTCCTCTCAATGCGAAAGCGCAAAAAAAGCACATGACTGTTCAAACGCACCGAGCGGGAGTAGATTTTCCAAGCCCATGACTGCAGTCTATCGATTCCTCGGCGGTTTAATCTGAATGTATCCGAGAGAAAGGAGTAAGGGGCTGCGGCAGTCTTGCGTGCTGGCTGCTGTGGTGCTGTCGAAACAAAATAGTCGATAATGTCAAAGAAGGCTTGGCTATCCATGTGCGAGTAGAATAGGCTGCGACGCGCGGGCCAAAGAGGGTTTAGCTTCCTTTTTCGTGTCTTTGTCTCCATCCCCGAGTTGAGCTCCGTCAGTGCGCCCGCGAAAACGTCCCAGGATAGTTCTCTACTTATTCACTCATTCATTCATTCACTGAACTCATCCATGTATCACCGCCAGGCAGCCATCCTCTCATCCAAACAATCAAGCTGCATCCCCTTTCCCCTAGCGCCCTGCAACGCCTGGTGCCTGCTGCAGCCGGACCATGGAGGCCTATGAAGCTAATGATTCGTCGGCAGCTCGTTTGGTCTGCCAGAGCGCTTCATCATGATACTCTGCGTCGCCTCTGGGCACGGCGACGGTTGACTACCGCGTTTTTAGCCCTGAATAGATTTGGAAGGTCACACTCTTCCACTTATACTTTTCGAATGTTTAGGTAAATCAACCCCTTGCTGCCACATGAACGGAGTCGTGCCGCTAATCACCCATCGCGAACAGTCGCATTCCCGCTTCGAGAAGGCGAACTATGCCTCATAATGTACCAACAACCTCTTCCTCGTCCGCTCGACCGAGTCTGCAGAATGAATCTGTTCCCCGAAACCCCCCTTCGCTGCCCGAGAAAGACCCTCGTTTTGACCCTGATACCCTTCGCAATGCCAATATGAACATTCACGAACAATGGTCACGTAATGGGCCAAAAAACTATACCATCCAGTCTTGGGAGAATATTCATAACAGCGTGGTAGCTTTGGACGGAATACACAATGTCACACAACAAGCAAATTCGCAGACTCCATTCCATTCTTCTCCTCGAATGCAAAAGGAGTCTCGCACAAAACCCGGGCAAAATTATTTGGACATGGACGAGTCGACTGCTGTCCCAGAAAACTGTGGTGAATCTGATGCATATGCGGATGGCCAGGACAGCACCTCGACCTCTTCGACTACACGTATCAATAATAATGATAAGGCGCACAAAACGAATCAAAACAGTGGCCCTGCCTCATCCCACAATAAAAACTCTAGCTTAGAGGAATTGAATATCACAGAAGAGGAAACCAAGGAGACAGAGGGCGATTGCGATATGCAGGCAATGGAGCAACACATCCCCCTTTCTTACCAAATTCCGGCGGAGATCATGGCGGCCGCTCTGGAAGCCCCCGAAGGCACTAAAGCCAGCTATTGGAGCCAGAGGCTGTATCGAGGCCCCAACGGCGAACGTATAGCTACCCATTACTGCACTAGCCTGCAGGTGTCAGAGCGGGTGTCCAAACACTTCCTAGGGGAAAAGGTGCTAGGCTTTGACATAGAATGGAAACCAAACGCAAAACGACATCTTATAAAGGAGAACGTATCGCTCATCCAGATTGCATCCGAGAGTCGCATTGCTTTGTTCCAGATTGCGCTGTTCCCGGGTTTCAAGGTTGAGGAACTTGTTCCACCCACCTTGAAGAAAATCCTCGAGTCCCCAGATATTCTCAAAGTAGGTGTTGCAGTCAAGGCCGATTTCACCCGCTTGAGAACTTACCTTGGCATTCATGCACGGGGGGTCATGGAGCTTAGTCGGACCCATAACCTTGTGGAAGCAGCCCATCCCGCCCAAGCCGACCATAAATCTGTATCTCTGGCATCACAGATCAAGGCCCACTTGCTGCTACCATTGTATAAAGGCGAAGCTCTGTTAGACGACCCTGAGCCTGAAGATGCAAAGGACAAAGCCCAATGGCTCAAAAGGCGAGCCGTTCGAACGAGCGATTGGTCGAAAAAGCTGGATGAGCACCAGATACACTACGCTGCTGCTGATGCCTATGCTGGTGTACGCCTCTATGACGTTCTAGAGTTTAAACGAAAACAATTCAACCCCCCCAGGCCTTTGCCTAGACTGTGCGATGACGATCCTCCAGCGAAACCCAAATATCCAACCAAATTAAAAAACGCACGCAAAAAGGAGCAGCAGCAAGCAGCCAAAATGCGAGAAGCTTCACACGGCTTGTCCACGGGAAAGCAAGAGGAAGAGGACTCGCAAGGATACGAAACCGCTGCAGAACAGTTTCAAGATGAGAATGATGATAACGCGGAAAGAAAGGATTTGGAAGAACCAGATGAGGATGCGGAAAGAGATGAGCTAGAGGAGTCAGCAGAATCAGAAAGATCAGAAGAGGAGGCTGACCTGGATGGCACCTATGTTTCTCGCCAAAGTGAAGCTACCGACACATCGGAAGATGGAAAAGAAGGACAGCAGAGCACGTACCCCCACGCACGATATATCGGCCGCATGTCGCTCTCAAAATTGAGGGGCGAAGACCCAGGGTATCCTAAGCTTCCTATGCTAGCCCCCGATGAGGATTCTACTACAGAGTCCGCTCAGAATGACGCCCAAGATGGCGTCGTTGACGATCACGAGGCCCAACTCAGATTACCTGAGATTTTGCTCGAGGAAGATTCACGAGAAGTAATCGTGAATGAAAACTCAAAAGAAGATGTGGTGCGAGGTGTCGATGTAAAGGAACAGATCGTGTATGAGGAAGAGTCTGATGAATTCAGTGATCCCGAACTAGAAGAAGCGTTGAGGCACGTGAGGATCGATGAGAAGACGGCTCAAATCGATGCACAAGCAGCACCTCCGGAAGACCCACCAACCAGTAAAGATGCCGAACCCAAAGTCAGTCTCCAGCCGACGACCTCACCCTCAGTAACCACGACCTCGTCCACCATTCCCCACCTTTCCCCCTACCATGCAGCAACAGCTTGGGCCCAGCACCACCTTGAATCCACCATTCCCTTCGCCAGCGCCCACACACAGCAGACCTCTCGTGTCCGCGCCACAATCTCCCATCTCCGCGCCTACCACATGTGGCACATCCAGCAACTATCCCTTGACGCCATAGGCCGGCTGCTCCGCGACCCGCCGCTCGTGCACAGCACCGTCAAGAGCTATATCCTCCAGGCCGTGAGCTTGGAGCGATTGGAGTTTGATAAGGGCAGGCTGAGGGAGATGTTGAAGGGATTGCCGCGTGGCTTAAGGCATGGACGGTGGAAGGCGTTGAGTCAGAAAGTAGGTGCACTGGAGGAAGGTGGAGGGTAGGAGATATATGTTTGGAATGGATGGAGGGATTGAGAGGATGGTTTGACATGTTGTATGCATGGTTGATGAGTTGATTTCAATAGAATTAGCGTGATATCATCTCGATAGGTAGGTATCGAAAAAGCATGAACGTACTAAATGAAACATCTCCACTTCTCAACCATCCACCCCCTGCATCCCCTCCACCCGAGACAGTGGCTATTTTGTGCTGCTTGACCTTATAAAATGCACCTCTACCTACCAATCGTGTCGTGCAGTAGTTCTGCTATCTGTCTGCGTCTATCTACGAAGGTAACTCCACTAAGCACTTAACTTCACTTCACCTCCCTCACCTACCTCCCCCATGAAAACCCCAAATAAAAACGCAAAAATAAATCAATTCCCATCTTCCCACAACCCGAATCGAACCCCTCACCTCCCTCACACATAAAAAATTTCCAAAAAAAAGAAATAACAGATACATACCTGACTTGTTCCCATCTTTACTATCCCGTAGTCTTAGGCCTTCAGTACCTAAGACTGAAAGAAAGGGCTGTTGGAGAAATATATATAGTGGTGTAGGAAATGTTTGGGTGTGTGTGGTGGCTGAGGTGAGAGGTTAAGGTACGTAGGTACGCTAACCTTGTTTACTACGGTTTCTGGAAGGAGCTATGGGAGGTGCAAGGGGGCTGGTGTGTGCAGAGCTTTGCCTACGTCTATCTACTTGGGTTAGGTACTTGAAAATGTATGTCTTTGCACTGCGGCATGTTTCTACTGGTCGTCGGTTGGCTGTGGGCAGAGCCCGCTTGCTGCTGCGTTGACTATTTACATACGTTGTCTCACTGCGAGCGAGCACTTGGGCGTTTGACGTATGGCTGTCTCCAAGCCGAGCTTTCCTTTTTTGTACTGTACGTTCTTGCACTCTGATCCTACAGCTTAGACGGATAGTCTCCGTCACAGCTCCATTTTTTTTGCTTCCTCCATCTATTCGAGCCCCTCCAACAGGTTCCCTTCACCTACATACTACTGTCCCCATACCAGTCGTCGCCTGCACGCACTGCCATCAGTGACTTTCAATCGTTTTGAACAGCAGTGGCACATTTCACCTCGTTAACGAACCGCATCGGCGTCGCTCCCCCGTAGTCACATGCATTGACGGCTCTACTTTGCCGCGAGATACCCATATCTTCCTCTTCCTCCTCCTCTCCCTGCGAACTTTTTAGGCCAGATTAAGCACCTCCACCTCGCGTGCTCTAGTCGGACGAGTCCAGAAATATCTCCCATCATGATCGGGTTCTCTTGATACTCTGCAGACGGGTCGAAGGTCGAACGAGGTGTGATATGACACGGCGAGGGGGCCGACAGCTATGCCGAAAGATTCTCTTTTGCGTATTTAGAAGGAGCATTGTGTTTAAGTGTGGAAGATAACATGTGACAAGGTGTGGGAGGCGCATGTAATGGATACTTTTCAGGTCTGGGGGTGATGGCTGTGCCTGCCACCATGGCCCCCAGGCATTGACTTAGCATACAAGCAACCATGCGGTCACACAACAGGATAACCGGAGAAGGGTGGGAAATAACTGGAGAAGTTCCTGGTCATACTCAGACACAAGTGCGAAAGAGGGCTGTCATATTGTACAAATCTTTGTGCTGTTAGTTCAAATTGATTGAGGCGATTCTCGACAAGGCCGTCAGTATTTCGTATGCCTTTCTGATCTCTTGTATCTAGCAGCGAGTGTGAAATATATTCTTTCCGCAGGATTCCAAATCCTTTCTCCCGACCAATCCATAAGAAGAGAATACAGACCGACAGCATATACTCAGGGAAGGGAACACACGAGATGAGCTTATATCACATTTACCTTTTCTAGAGACGTTTTCCATATACAATGCAACGCAACCTCACCAAATACCTCAAAGCCACTCCTTGTGAGCGCTACCAAACATCGAATTGAAACAAAGTGTTACTAGTCTCATATTGCATTCCAATGGGTCATTGTGCGACATACACGCTTTACAATGTCACTGTACCATCCAGAACCACAACACTTGAGTTACACGAAGGAGTCATTTGATCGGAAGAGTGTGGTTTCAATCATGTATTTCTCTTTGACAGTATGAATGTCGAATAGCGGTTTCAGAAGCTGCTACATTTGATGGGAACTGGGTTCATGCCTAAGCACCAGCTAGGCTGACTGAACGAACCTTGTCTTTTGCTGACCTGCACGCAGGACTTCGAGTATTATGAGCACAATACCTCAGTCACCCGCACCGCTGAACTGGCTTACCGTTGGAGACGACTACATACCATGGTTTGCTTTTTAAATATCGCACCACAAAGGCATTTCCTACAACCTCAGGAGTCCCAATTCCAACTCCTCACACAAAACAAGACAAAAAAAACATATAGCTCACCATTCAGCATCGCACACACTGTCACACGAGCTCCAATAAAGAAAAAAAAACGCTCATGTAGACAAGCCTGCTCAATCTCAGAAGATATAAAATCAGCACCATATCCTAATCATTAGGCCCTTCTTCTCACTATCCTCACAGTCCCTTCTTTTCCAAAAACCGGACTCAAACCCACTGAACCGCTACGATGCATACCAACACCATCTTCGCCGCCGCCATTGCTTTACTCTTCGCGAGCAATAGCGTTGAAGCCGCGGCAATTTCGCAACGTGATGTCCTCATCGCTACTGATCCCTGTATGTCATATCCTCGCTCTTCTCCCTCCTCGTTCCATGAAAAGCCCATCTACCCATATTCTCAAATCCAAGAACCTCGCTCCTTCACCTTCTTCCCTCCGATTTATACGCAAAACATCCTCATTCCTCACATCAACCCATTCTGACATACACGATTCCGCCAGATTCCGCGTGTAACCGCCCAAACAACGATTACAAAGAAGGCCACTCATGTAAATACTATTCCGGCCCAAGCGACAAGAGTCCCGTTGTAAAAGGGAGTGAGTTTCTCCCCCCCCACTCCCCCCC